>PQXP01000217.1:0-43999 GCA_002973495.1 Apiotrichum akiyoshidainum | reverse complement strand
GGGGGGGGATGGATGTAATGTGGAGAGAGTTGAGCGAGCGAGAGGACAACACCGAGACCCGCGAGCCAGGACGGAGAGAGGAGAGAGGGAGAGACAGCACCGCAGCAAATGCCACGTGGTGATTTGATTCCGTCTACCACCCAGGCCCACCCCCCATCATGGAAGGAGAAGTCTGGAACCCTAGATTGATGACGACCCCGCCGAGAGTGAGAGAGTGGAGACGTCGGCCCTCTGCTGTCCTGTGCTGGGCTCTCTCTCTCTCTCTCTCTCTCTCTCTCTTTTTCTCTCCGTCATCATCATCACAACCTCTGCCATCGCCATCATCATCACTTCGATCAACACTCATTTCTCACATCTACACATCAGATACCCCCCAAATCCCCCAACAACCCACCCCACCACTGCTGCAACCCGCACCTAGTCCGCAATGGTACGTGGACGCGCCCTCTTGACTCGGCACTCGACCCCGCACGCACACCCACTGACTCTCATCTCAGGCCGTGGGTAAGAAGGGCAAAAAGGTCACAGGCCTGCTGTCCAGCAGCGGAGTCTCAAAGCCTGCAAAGGTCGCAAAGGTAAGCTCCTACCACCCCGCCAGAGCTCCAACACGCCCCATTGTTTGGGAATGTTCGCCGCCCACTAAATCACGCCGTCCGTCGGCCAGTCGCTCACACCGCCTTGACTGCGGCACATGGCGGCGGCACTGCAAACCCCACTCGGCCCACACGGCTAACACTACCAGGCCGACTGGTCCGAGGGCTTCCAGAAGAAGAAGCAGGCCGGCGTGCAGGACATGACCCTCCTCAGTACCATCACCAACGAGGCCATCAACGAGAACCTCAAGTCGCGTTTTTTCAACCAAGAGATCTATGTGGGTCCAACTCCGTTTCTCCTGTCACATACAAGGACTCATGCTCTCAACAGACCTATATCGCTCATGTCTTGATTTCCGTCAACCCCTTCCGAGGTACGTGCTCGCCTTGGCTGAGACCCAGCTCACCACAGACCTCGGCATCTACACCGATGCCACCCTCCAGACGTACCGCGGCAAGAACCGTCTCGAGATGCCCCCGCACGTCTTCGCCGTTGCCGAGGCCGCCTACTACCGCATGACCACCGAGAAGGAGAACCAGTGTGTTATCATTTCCGGCGAGTCCGGTGCCGGTAAAACCGAGGCCGCCAAGCGCATCATGCAGTACATTGCGGCCGTCTCGGGCGACGGCGGCAGCGGAGGTGGTATCGAGAGCATCAAGGAGATGGTCCTGGCCACCAATCCCTTGCTCGAGAGCTTTGGATGCGCAAAGACCCTCCGTAATGACAACTCGTCTCGCCACGGCAAGTACCTCGAGATCATGTTCAACAGTCTCGGCCAGCCAGTCGGCGCCCAGATCACAAACTACCTCTTGGAAAAGGTATCTACCACGCTGGGGCAACAAGCTGACAGAAGAACCGTGTCGTTGGTCAGATCAAGAACGAGCGTGGCTTTCACATCTTCTACCAGTTCACCAAGGGTGCTAGCGCACAGCAGCGGGGTGAGTCTGCGGCCTCCCCACAGGAACTGACCTGGCAGAGGAATTTGGTCTCCAGGGCCCCGAGGCGTACGCCTACACCAGCAATAGTGGCTGTCTCGACGTCGCGAGCATCAATGACACAGAGGACTTCAAGGAGACCCTGCGCGCGATGGACATTATCGGCCTCACCCCGCAGGAGCAGAGCTCGATCTTCCGTGTCCTCGCCACGATTCTCTGGCTGGGAAACGCGCAGTTTGTGGAGGGCGACGACGGCAACGCAACTCTTGCGGACCCCGGTGTGACCGACTTTGTCGCCTACCTGATGAACACCGACGCCGCAGCTGTTCAGAAGGCCCTCCTGACACGTATCATGGAGACTCAGCGTGGTGGTCGCCGAGGTGAGTGGGCCAGGCGTTCCACAGCTCACCCCAGGCTCCGTCTACGAGGTCCCGCAGAACGTGCCCCAGGCTCAAGCTAACCGCGATGCCCTTTCCAAGGGCCTCTACAACAACCTCTTCGAGTGGATCGTCAGCCGTGTGAACCTTTCGATGAAGCCGCGCGAGGCTTCCGCCTACGTCATTGGCGTTCTCGACATCTAGTGAGCACTGCTAGAGTTCACTCCACTAACTGTCAGTGGCTTTGAGATTTTCCAGGACAACAGCTTTGAGCAGCTCTGCATCAACTACGTCAACGAGAAGCTGCAGCAGATCTTCATCGAGCTCACCCTCAAGGCCGAGCAGGAGGAGTACGTCCGCGAACAGATCAAGTGGACTCCCATCAAGTGTAGGTGCCAACGGCGTGTCTCGGCTCACACTAGTCTTCGACAACGCCGTCGTGTGTGACCTCATTGAGGGCAAGCGTCCCGCCGGCATCTTCGCGACCCTCAACGACGCCACCGCCACTGCCCATGCGGACCCGAACGCGGCGGACAACTCGTTCATCCAGCGCTCGAACATGCTCTCGTCCAACCCCAACTTTGAGTCGCGTGGATCCAAATTCCTCATTAAGCACTACGCGGGAGACGTGCTGTACACGGTGCAGGGCATGACCGACAAGAACAAGGACCAGCTCTCCAAGGACATTCTCGACCTCATCGAGAGTAGCCAGGAGCCCTTCTTCCAGACCATCTTCCCCGACAAGGTCGACCACACGTCCAAGAAGCGTCCCCCCACCGCCGGAGATAAGATCAGGCAGTCGGCCAACGACCTCGTCACCAACCTCATGCAGTGCCAGCCCCACTACATCCGCACGATCAAGCCCAACCAGAACCGCTCCCCCAAGGAGTACGATGACAAAGCCATCCTCCACCAGATCAAGTACCTCGGTCTGCAGGAGAACATTCGTGTTCGTCGCGCTGGTTTCGCGTACCGTGCCGAGTTCCAGAAGATGGTCGAGCGGTAAGTTTCACAGGTGGCTGTAGACTAACCCGCAGCTTCTACCTCCTCTCGCCGTCGACCTCGTACGCAGGTGACTACATCTGGGAGGGCGACGCCCGCTCCGGCTGCGAGCGCATCCTCACCGATGCCCGCATCTCCAAGGACGAGTGGCAGATGGGTGTCACCAAGGCGTTCATCAAGAACCCCGAGACTGTGAGTTGCGGACTGACACTGGAAGACTGACCCCTCAGCTGTTCTACCTCGAAGGCGAGCGTGACCGCTACTGGCACACTATGGCTACTCGCATCCAGCGCGCGTGGCGTGCGTACGTCCGCCGCAAGGTTGAGGCCGCGATCAAGATCCAGCGCTTCTGGAAGGGTCAGAAGGAGAACCTCGTGTATGCGCGCAAGCGCGATTACGGCCACGAGGTCCTTGCCGGCCGCAAGGAGCGCAGGAGGTTCTCGCTTCTCGGAATGCGCAAGTTCATGGGCGACTACCTCGACGTCGGTAACCCCAACTCTCCGGCCGGTCAGCTTCTTCGCAACGCCGCGGGCATCTCTGCAGCCGAGCGCGTCTCGTTCTCGTCTCGAGGCGAGCTTCTTGTTTCCAAGCTCGGTCGCTCGTCCAAGCTGTCGCCCCGCTTCATCATGGTCACTGACAAGGCGGTCTACATCGTCGTCAACACCCAGGGCAAGGATGGCCGCGTGATGACAACTCTGGAGCGCAAGATCCCTCTCGTCACCATTCGCTCGATCGCCATGACCAACCTCCGCGACGATTTCATTGTCCTCAACGTCAACCCCTGTGAGGAGGGCGACCCCGTCCTCAACTGCTCGTTCAAGACTGAGATGACGTGCGTTATCCTCACAGAGGTCGGCGGCAACCTGCCCGTCAACATTGGCCCCGCGATCGAGTATGCCAAGAAAAAGGACAAGAAGACGTCGATCAAGGCGGTCAAGGGCGGCGGAGCTGGCGAGGCGATCTACAAGTCGCACACGATCACTGTCGGCGGCGGAGAGTCTCCCAACAGCGTGTCGAGCCCCAACCCTCCCCGCAAGCCCAAGGCCAAGAAGGCCGCCAAGGCTGCCCCGGTGGGAATGGCTGGCCGTTCCCAGAACCGTCCTCAGGCCCGTGCCCTCCCCGGCGCGACCAAGCCCATCGCTCCTCCTACTCTCGGTGGCGCCGCTGCCACCCCGGCGGTCGTCAAGGCCCCTGCTGCTGTCACACCTGCTGCCGTCAAGGCGCCTGTACCCAGCTTTGGCAGTGCCGCCAAGGCTCCCGCCGCTGCTGTCGGCCGTAGTGCTCCCCCGCCACCCCCTCCTCCCCCTCCTGCTCGCCAGGCGGCCCCGCAAAAGGAGATGTACAAGGCGCTGTACAACTTTGCCGGCCAGGAGGGTGAGATGAACCTGACCAAGGGCGACGAGGTCGAGGTAAAGGAGAAGGACGGCCCCTGGTGGCTTGTTGTCAAGCACGGTGTCGAGGGCTGGGCGCCCTCCAACTACCTCAAGCTCATCGAGCAGGCTGCCCCTCCTCCTCCGCCTCCCGCCCCTCGCGCCGCACCCCCAAAACCCGCCCCCACGCCCCCCACGGCTGGCGGCGGCGCCGCGGCCGCAGCCTCGGCCATCGCGGCAGCCATCAACGGCGGCCGCACCGCCACCGGCACCGCATCGCCTGCGACTAGCTCGCCCAACTCGTCCCGCCCCACATCGGCCATCGGCTCGCGTGGCGCGCCGCCCGCCATGAAGCCCAAGCCTGTCATCCCGCCCAAGCCTGGAGCCAAGCCCGCTCTCGGCGCCAAGCCTGCCCTTGGTGGTGGTGCGAAGCCCCCGATCCCCACGGCCCACAAGCCGCCGCCAGCGGCCGCGAACCGCCCCGGCCAGGTAAGCCGCCCCGCCGCCGCCGGCGGGCAGCTGGACCTCGCCGCCGCTCTCCGGAAGCGCGCGCAGCAGATCCATGATGACGATTAGAAACTTTGTATGTTATTATGCAACGGGATGAGTTTGGCACAGAGAAGCGAGAGAGAAGCGAAGGGCCTGTGCAGCGGGTTAGAGAAGCGGAGAGATTAGGGGTGGAGTGAAAGCGATTGCGTAACGAGGACAGTGCACGCACTGCACTGGTTGGGTGTCTGTGGCGGGACCCCACACTCGAGGCCCTCGACAAGGCCGACAATCAATCAACAAACCCCAGAACCGCATTTCCTCCTCACAGGCATCCCCAACCGCAGACGACAGTGGCTCCCCCAAGGTCAAGGTCGCCAAGAGGGAAAGAGTGCAGGACCATGCAAGAAAACACGGTAAAAAGGTGCGACAGGGATTTGAACCCTGGCGGCTGACGCCAAATGATGACAAGATGTAGCTGTAAACAGCTCATTCTAATCATTCCCCTTAACCACTCGGGCATCGCACCTTAATGGTTTGCAGGCTCCGGGTGTGTTGGTATGGAATAGGGAGGTAGGCGAGAGAGAGAGAGAGATGTTACAGGAAAATGTAGACAGCAGACTAAGTCGGGACGGAGTTGGCCCCGGAATGTGGAGGGAGGAGTTTGTTTTCGTATGGTGGTGATTTGCGCCCTCTGTCCCTCCGTTCGAGTCAAGAGACCCAGGCTTGACACGAGGCCCACAGCCTCGCGGTGCCCTCCGGTGGCCTCCAGGCCGTCAGCTGTGCAGCAGACGGGTAAGAGAGACGTCAAGCTGCCCACCCCCATAGCCGTCCCTCCACCGAGCTCGATCCCCGCTCGCCTCCCCCTCTCCCTCTCGGCACGCTTCTCTCGGCCTTTCCCCGCTCCGACTGCCCGCTAGCTCCTCTGCTTTTGATATCTTGTATTCAGTGCCGCTCTCGCTCACGCGGCGGGTATGCGTGCATGCTATGGTCATGAAGGGTGAAGGTAAAGGCTATCCTAATGTTTTGGGTGGTGGGGGTGATGCTGGTGCAGGTGATCCAATGCGAGAGGGAGGGAGATCTGTTGTCAGCTTGGTTCCGAGCACACTGCAAGATGGAGTAGTGCAACTCTCGACACGAGTCCCAGCAGGTTGGACACTAGTGACTGATCACGAGCCGTCTGACGCCGTCGGCAATGCGGCGGCCGGCGGCACGCCGGCAGCTGTACTCACTACTCGTTGAGCGGCCTCTCCCACTCGTACTTCCAGCCCTGTCCGCGGGTCTCGGTGGGGACCCACTGCTCGCGGGGAACAAGACCCTCGGGGCGGGCCTCGATGAACTTGGACTCGGCGGTCTTCTTCTTTCCCTGCGCCATACCCTGCTGGGCGGCCTTGTACGCGGCGGCGCCGTGGGCCATGCGGACCATGGCGCGGTCGTAGATGGCGGCGTTCTGGACCGAAGACTGGGCGACGGCCTCGAGCTCGTCACAGGCCTCCTTCATCGCGTCAAACTTGGCCTTGAGCGCGCTCTCGCGAGCCTCGCGCTCCCTGCGGCGGAAGAGGCCCCATGCGCGCTCGATAGTCTCGTACGCCTCGGCGGAGGGGAGGGCGGCCTCAAGACGCGCCTGGTAGTTGGGGTGGCGGGCGCCGATGGGAGAGGCGCTGTTGGGGGCAACGCTGTCGGCGGGGTAGAGCGCGGTCTTGATCACGTCGAGCTTGGTGTCGGCGGGAGCCATCATGTGGGGGTTGCCGGCAGCGCCACGGGCGAGGAGAGGCGCAGCGCGGACGCGCGAGCTGGAGGCGACCGACGAAAGCGCCGAGGAGGCGACAGCGAGGCGGGGCATGGTGGTGGTGTGGTCTAGAAGGTGGAGGGGGTGTGACGGAGCTGCAAAGGGGTGCAGCGGAGTAGCTCGGAGATGAGCAGCAGCGCCGGAGCGGTCACAGTGGAGGCAGCAGCTGCAGAACGGTCCGAAATCTCAAAGACCAGGCAGATCGGCGGCGATTTGAGCGGAGTTAGACCTGTGGCGATCCAACACGTGTCTGTCATGAGCTTGCCACATGGTCGCCTCTGTGTGACGTCATGTTCGGGTTGTCATCTGTGACAACATTGGGGGAGGAGGTGTGCGACGGGAGACAGCAACAGCATTCATATAAACACCCCCCTCAAGCCACTCGCTTCTCACGTTTCTCCGTCTCCCCCATAGCCATATCCGACACCATGTTCGCTGGCCTCAA
This sequence comes from Apiotrichum akiyoshidainum, assembly GCA_002973495.1. NCBI lineage: Eukaryota > Fungi > Basidiomycota > Tremellomycetes > Trichosporonales > Trichosporonaceae > Apiotrichum > Apiotrichum akiyoshidainum. The sequence goes on along the minus strand of PQXP01000217.1, from coordinate 37,001 downwards.
CACTGGAACAAACGTCTCCTTCTACGCCGTGCCCGCGGCCTTTGCCCTGGCGTAAGTAGGCGGGCATGGGCAGCTCGTGGCTGGTGCCCATCGCCACGTATGGCCGAAAGCTCGCGTGGCCGCGCGCGTGGGATTCTCCGAGCTGACCTCCAGCATCGCGCCGCACTTCTACGCCGTCGCCCTGCTCAACTCGAAGCACACACCCGGWWCCKGKKGWKTCGACTTCKMGKTGAGYRKGGCKAATGGCACCTATGGCTGCTACATGCTTCGGGGGAAGGAGCGCCCTTGCGCGCCCTGCTGCTGTGTCTGCCGTTGCTTCCGGTATACCTGGAACTGCACTAACCCCAGAACCCCAAGAAGAGCCGGGCGAACATTGCTTCCCAGGGCCTCAGCCAGGAGGAGCAGGACAGGTACCTGCGCGCGGAGCAGGCCAACGACAACGGTTTCAGGTGAGTCTGCTGCCTTGGAGGTCGGAGATATCGTAGCAGCCCCAGCTCCGAGAGTACGAACCGCAGCTGATGGACAGCGGCCTCCCCTTCTTCGCCGCCGCCATCGTCGCCGGCAACCTCGCCCGCCTGCCCACCAAGACCCTCAACCGCCTCGCGGCCGTGTACCTCGGTTCGCGCGTCGCGTTTAACGCGCTCTACATCTACGGCACCAACAGTGAGTCCAGCCAGAAACGGGGCATGCGGTTTGCTCTCATCTGGGACAGTACTGACGGCAGACGCGCTTGGCCTCGCCCGCACCATTGCGTGGATGACCGGCTCATTTGCGACGCTCGCCCTCTACATCGAGGCCGGCAAGACTTTCGCCGAGCTGCCTTGATTGAGTGCGGATCCACTCGCCGCCGATCAGAATTTGACAAAGTGAAACAAGGAATGAAGTATTAACCGATGGAATGCCGTGCTGTCGAACGTCTGTGGCCGTGTCGCTCCTAACCGCAAAGAAAATGACAAGCTGGAGCAAGACGAGCGAAACCAAACTGACTGACGCAATCAGTGACCGCGCCATTTGACCGCGGCCTGGTTCCGCTGCCAAACTTCATACCCACTCCCACTCTGACCGAACTCGTCCCCGCAGGGTACAGGCTCAAAAAGACATCACCAGCTACAATTGCTGATGTTCCTCGAAGCGTGTGCATCCGTGTTTGTGCCCCCTCTGAGAATCGAACTCAGGGCTGAGGATTATGAGACCTTCGTTTTACCATTAAACTAAGGGGGCTGCTTGACGTCGCCTTCGAGGGTGCGCTGGCGTCGAGGCCGCCTGACTCTCCCACTCGGTTCTGCGTGATTTGACGACGATGGAGCGGAGAGTAAAGGACCAGAGAGTGTGCAGCAGAGGCGTCTCGAGTAATACATTGCGCCGCTGGGGCTGGCGCCACTGGACTACAACTACAACTGCCATGGCGACAGTTCGGATATGTGACTCTTGATACAACTGGCCCGTGGGGCTCTGCGGCTCTACAAGATGTGGATGTGCGAAACCAGTTCTCGCGAGGGAGGCTTCTCTTCTCTCGCTCTCTCTGTGATGATCCGCACAGCCCTACAATACTACTCTCTTCTCTCGTTCATTGTGCAGTGGCCGCTGCTGTCGCACAAGACCCGCCGGCCGCCGCGCTTGAGTGGCGCTTTGACCCAGCCGGGCGCTACTGCTGCTCCTACTCGTGCTCTGAGTCGGTCTCAGCGGCGTACTATGCGGGGGCGCTGGACAGCCTTGGGATAGTATGAAGGGCTGGACCACCCTGCCCCGCCACTCCAGTCATTGTTCTGCCAAGCGGGAGCGGGAGCGGTAGGCGACAACGCCAGTGAACGCGACGACGGAGGGAAGAGGGGCGACGCGGGCTCCGAGCCGAGGGGCAAAAAGGAGTGGCCGATCGCGGCCGTCGCGGCAACGTTCGCAGGGTGGTCCTGGCGAGCCGAAGCCGTGAGGTTCAGGGGAGACGCAACGCGCTGTTCGACGAGGAAGGGCTGAACAGTAGGCTCGGAAACGACAGGGACTCGCTTGCGAGCACCGCGGAGGACGTAAGTCTTGAGCTCAACGGGGGCGAGCTGGATCGCGTCCTGGTGAATAGGGCCAGGCGGAGGGAGAGGGTGGGGGATCTCCTGCAACCCCGGCGCCGTGTAGACTTGGGCAGGAGCGTCAACGGCGAGGTCCACGGGGAGAACGGCGCTGACCGAACCCGGCGCAGGAATTGACACAGGGAACAAGGCCGGGACGGGCGTAGCGAGCGACGCGACCGGCGCGGGGGACGGATAAAAAGCCGGGGCAGAGCCATCCATCTTGTAGGCGACATCGCCGTCCTTGCGGAGCTGGCTGCGGCCCTTGTGCTTCCAGATCCGCTTCTGGTTCTGGTTCTGGTTCTGGTTCTGGTTCTGGTTCTGGCTATTCTGGTTGCCGTGCTGCGGGTTGTTCTGGCCGTGTTGGGCGTGCTGACTGCGCTGGTTGGGCTGGTTAGGCTCCTGGTCGTAGTGGCGGTGGTTGTGGTACTGCTGGCGGTGCTTGTATTGTTGCCCTTGGTTTGGGTGGACGTTCTGCGCCTCATGCTGGTGCTGAGCGTCCCTGTTCTTGCCCTTGCGCATTGGCTCGGCGTTGCGCTCAGCCTTGTCCCTCGTCTGGAATTCGGTCAGCTCTCGACCTGACTTGACGGAAGACGGAAAGCAAAGCCACAGCTCCAGAGGTACTTACCTTCTCGTTGACGCTCCCTTCGGAGGCGCTGGCATCCTTTTCCACCTTGACCTCATTGGAAACCGACTTGGACTTGTCCTCCTTGGATGCCTTGGGCTCCTTGGGCTCCTTGGGTGCCTTGGAGCGCTGGCGTAAGCGCTTGATACCCAGGCCGGGCTTGATAAGGTCTGCGCTCAGGTGAAAGAGCTCTGCGACGGACGCGAGGATCTCGTCGAAGCCGTCATTGTCGATGGGGGTGGGAAGACTATCGACCAAGCCCGCCTGGTTGGTCTTGAGCAGGTTGAGGAACGCGGCACCGAGGGCAATCTGTTGTTAGGTCTGTATCGGGTGAGGAAGACTCACCGCGGTCTCTTCGGGGACCGTGCTACCTTGCCAGCCAGTCGGGCGAGGGGGGTTCTCGGTGGTCATCAGTACGATTATGTGTGGGTAACAGGATATTTCAGATTGTGAGCGTGGTGGGTGAGAGAGAGAGGAGAGATGGGAATGGTGAGAATGAGGGTCTTCCTCACAACAACAGTTTGCCACATTCAGCCGCAAGTTAATACCACGACGCCAGGGGCGCGCCAGGCGTGCCCAGCACTCCAGCGCCCAGTGCCGGCCGTGCCGGCCTTCCGAATCACACGTGGAAACAGACGCGTGCTACCGCACGTCTTTCTATAGCCTCGATCCTTTGACCTTCGAGGCTCACGGATCGACACTTGGCGCTGGTATTCACCCCCAAGCACTATCCTGTCTGTCCTGGGTCCTGCATCGCCAACATTTCAGTTACTTGCCCGGTTACTATCGAGCCAACTCTGCAGCCCTCCTTCACCTGGCCAGGGCAGCTATAGATCAGTTGTTGATGGTCAACACACTCGCCGCTGTAGGATACCAGCGGAATTGAACTGTGTGACTTGTCACAGCTATCCAAGACACACCCCAGACAAGATGAAGAACACTTAAAAAAGGAGGGATAGGCAAAGCATCTGCCTTGTCAGAACACGTGTCTCGGACCATTGTGGCCTTTCTTGTCAAGAAGCGTAGTGAGATATTGACGCGTCTGAAAAGCCAAGTGATGCGGTTATGAACATTCTGGCAATCGGTCGGGGCATATCCTTGACAGGTCCTTGCAGGATATGGAAGTAGGAGGCCCCTCTTTTTGTAGGGCGGAAAGGTAGCCGGATGAAGTAATCCAGGTTGTGCTGCGCACGGCAAACGCGAGAAGATGTGTCCAGTTTCCCTTGTGGCTGCTGGCCGGCCGAATGACCTTGCTTGGCAGGGATATGAGACCTGCTGCGCATGACAGAAGAAACCGAACAAGGTGGGGGTACCGCTACAATCTGATTCGGCCCATTGCCGCATCCAACGCAGCGACACATATCAGATACGGTGCCAATTGCACCGTATCCAATCACTGTCCGAGTTTGTCGCCGTTGCCAGCCGCCCTGTCGCTTGAATGTCGCGTACACCCGCCGTTTGGACGTGCCAAGACAAGGAGATGCGGCCGACATCAGCCGAGGGCCTGGGCTCGACTGGCAACTCTTGCCTACAACTTGCACATGGCTACAGCTCCCCAACGCGGTCCAACGCGCCCAACGCGGCGATGTGCCGCCCAGGCTGCGCGCGAGAGCATGCGGATCAAGTGGGTCGGTGAAATTGAAACGGTCCCTGATCCACGGCTCGTTCCTCCCGAGGTCGAGATGTTTATAAAAGCCAGAGGTGCTTCTGCTAGACTTGCTTCTACAAAAAAAGTCTCTTTGCATCCCCCGATCTCAACGCTCTCTCAGCTCAACCCCACCACCACCTTCCAATAATGCGCTTCGCTTCCATTGCCGCCGTCGCCGCCGCCAGTATGTCATTTCCCTTCCAACGAGCAAGTAACTGACATGTTTAGCCTCGGTCGGTGCCTCGTTCATCGCTGAGCGCGACGTTGAGGCTCTCATCGCTCGCCAGGCCCAGTCGCTCGGCGCCTGCACCGAGTCCTGCACCGCCGTCATTACCTTCAGCCACCGTTGCGCCAACGGCCCCAGCACCGGCGAGTCGTGCACTGACATGTGCTCGGTATGTACCATACCATTCCCAGTTTCAAGCTGACAGGCAGGACGCCAACAAGGCTACCGCTGCCGAGTGCAAGACCTGCGTTGCCGGCTCCACCGAGTTCACCCAGGTTATTGTCTCCTACGTCAACGCCGCCGTCGAGAAGGTCGAGGGCCTCTGCGCCGGTGGCTCGACTGGTGCCGCCACTTCCGAGGCCCCCGCCGCCTCGTCCGAGGCCCCCGCCGAGACCTCCGCCGCCCCCACTACCTCAGCTGAGGCTCCCGCTGAGACCTCGGAGGCCCCCACCACCTCGGCTGAGGCCCCCGCCGAGACCTCGGAGGCCCCCGCCGCTTCGTCGGCTCCCGCTTCCCAGGCCCCTGCCGCATCCTCGACCGGCGGTGCTTCGCGCGCCCCCGCCGCCTCGAGCTCGGCTTCGGTTGCTGCCTCGCCCTCGCGCTCTGCCGCCTCGGCTGTCTCGCCCTCGGCCCCTGCCGCCGCCTCCTCGTCGGCCAATTCGGCTGCCTCCAAGGTCGTCCCCGCCGTCAGCGTCATCCTTGGCGCCGTCGTCGCTGCCTTTGCCCTCTAAATCATCTAAACATTGGGAACGTTCGGCCTAGCCTACTGATGCCAGCGGAACCATTCATAGAATTCTCTCCCTCTTTTCATTTCCTCCTCATCCCGATTAATGGCACCACGCCCACCCCCTCCTGTCAATGCACGTTTGGGTCGCACTCTAACCTGAGCCATGTTGCTGCTATATTTTCTTGCTCCCTTATCTGATACGACGTTGATGACTGATTCGGCCGAACCTCAAGTTCATGGATTTTGATTCCGCTGGCCCCCACCTCCCCCACCTCGACCCTGCCGAGGCAATCAATCCCTCAGTTGTGGCTGTGGCGGCGCACAAAGAACAGCTATCCATCCGTGTTTGCGCTCGCACGAGGACGGCGAGTCAATATGGAGGGAACATCTGAACATTGTGTATGACAGAAATTAGACAGAGTACGATAGAGCGGAGGTCTGAGAGAAAGAGCGGTCAGGGACGACAGAACAGAGAAGCCAGGTGCCTTCAACGAGTGTAAAATCTAGAAAATACCCCTCAACGTCCAGATAACATCCAGATCTCTTCGCATGGCCCCCACAGACGGCGCTTCCCAGGCACTGAGGTAGGCGAGAACTCTAGCCTCCATGTGTCGACCTCCTATGGCCATCTGACCACTCCAAGTCCTCTACGGTCCCGTGTTCACGCACACGGATGACATTCCCGGGTGTCACAGCTCCCTTTACTGTGATTCACATGTTAAACGGAGAGAATGTTGTCCCTTTTGTACCACGACAGTATGCAGAGACTCGCTAAAGCCCCATGCTGGCCGTAAGGATCACTCTGGATTGGCTTGGCGAGCCCCTGGTTCACCACTCGAAACTGTCATCAAGCCTCGTTATATCAGTCGGTAGATAGTTTGACTCTTACTACTAAGATATCAAAATGTCATGGGTTCGAGCCCCATACGAGGCTGTAGAGCGCAGATTCTCTTGAACTCTAGCAGTTTAAGGATATCTCCACATTTTTGGCCTTCAGGGAGAGGAACAGAAGAGCCTCGATCCTGAGGTGAGTGCCACCCTCAGTCGAGTTCAAGTCCGCCACCCCCACCGCTTCCGTTTTTATTCTGAAGTTTCTTGTCCAGCGTGAGTTGCCTTGCTCAAGGGGGGGGTAAGCTGGAGGTGAGCTGGACCGACACTCCGAGGGTATGCAATGCAGAATTCTCGGCCCGCTGATGCAAGTCCATCTTCCGGACAACTCACCCAGAGATATATTAACATCCTCTTCGCTAGTATATCGGTTAGTATAAGCGTCTCTCATGCAGATCACGCTAGAGCAGGGTTCGACTCCCTGGCGGAGAAGAGCAGAGCGCATGCTCCAGCTTTCTTTTTCGGATGTGGGAAGGGAGGAGGGGAAAAGAAAGGGAATGGGGAGGCTTGCAGACGATGGACATTTTCCTCTTCATTTTTGGACCAATTTCCGCCTGCTTTTTTCGGCATCACATCTCTCCCTTTCTAATTCTCGTACAATAAGGTAAGAATCAAGTTCTGTCGCTTCAGGGTTTTGCAGCCTCAATGAACTGGAAAGTACATGGGCCCAAGTGACATGTGGAGGTTCCGAGTGTGGCGCCAGATGTGTATTCGCCACAAGGTAAAATACCCACCTTCTACATCACTGAGTTGCCCCCAGACCGTCGCTAGACTGCCGCCTTGCAGGCGCGATGCTACAAACCATCAGATAATATTTGTCGAGAGACGCCTATGTATGACAGTTGGGTACGGTGCGGGAAGACGGCGGGACGATCACATTGTTATGGCTTGGTGTCTCAGACCTCGAACTGGCCACCGTTATACATTACTCAAATAACACTTCTGATACGGATGAATCCTAGGTACACGTCAAAAGGTCAACAGCCTATTCGTAACATTGATAGGCGTGACGCGGGAGCGCTGAGTCCCCCCGCGCGCGCTTTCCGCTCGAGGGAAGACAAGGTCGGGAGACATGTCGTTCTGCTCGGCCATCCGCATGAGGAATTCGTACATCAGGGACCGGGCCTTCTCGGATGAATACCCGTCCATGTGGCACCACTCTGTGTGGCCTTTGTCGAGTCTGGCCGCAGCCATCTTGATAGCCCACTCAAGGATACGGAGCTATTGTGAGTCGTTGGCATATGTAGATAACCCCCGGGCAAGTAGGGAACAGGCCAAGGCCACATACCTTCATCTCCTCCGACAGGTAGCTCTGCGCACCAAGGAGGCCCTCCATGCGCAACGTCCACTCGTGGCAGAGATTCCAGTTTGCCGTGGGGGAGCCCTTCAGATCGGTCCAGTCGAACTCGTACACATTGATTCTTCTGCGTACAAGGTCCATGAACGAAGTGAATAGCGAGCGCTGGGGTCAGCTCCTTGGAGTGGTGTCGTGTGAGCGGATGGGCTCCGTAGCCACATCCGACTTGCTGCGCAGTCATAGATAGGCTTCAGGGTATATTGAACACAGCAGGCCAGGCTCATCCGCCGCAGCCGTCGAGCACGGTTCTTGGACTCTGATCTTCCTTCGACGGGCGCCTGGTTCACAGCCGTGTGGGGGGAGCTGGAAGGGAGAATCTCGAGACACCACTGGAGGAATCGAACGCTGCGTCTGTCCGATTGGGGGCCAGCACTCACAATCTCCTCCGACGTGAGGCATGGCTCGTCAGGGATGCCGCTCACGGGCTCCTCCCAAGTGATGCGGCGAACCACGGGACCAGACTGCTGGCGGTAGGTGGTTCGGAAACTGTAACCGGGACTGTGAGAGGGCAAGCGGCTGACGCCATTCTCGCACTCGGAAGCGACGGGGGCTGGAGACTCGCGCTCGACCGGGGCTTCAGGCGGCGTCAGCAATACCTTGACACTGAGCTCACCCTCACATTCCCCGACAGTGGCCGGGAGGATGGCTTGGCGTACCGGCGGAGATGGAGGACTCTCTGTTGTTAGAGACTGATGCAAAGACCACCCTGAACTTACCTATGCGGCGGATAGTGGCAGTAGGGTGGTGTGTGTAGTCTTCAATGTACCGAATTTTGGTGCATCGGATATCGGGGAGGGGACGGCGGTCTACAGGTCAGCCTCTGAGGGGTGGGAGGACATACAGCCGTGGGGCTGCCTGTAAACAGGCAGGCAAGGAGCGGGGGGGCAGGCGTAGACGGGGGGGAGCATGTAGTCGTGATAGTAGTAGTAGAACATCCTCAAAGAGCAACTAGAGTTGCACTGTGGTATCTGACAGCAGAAGTGTAAGCTAGACTGCGCATTTATATCGCCTTACGAGCTACGGTGGGGCTACTCCTTTTCGCCACTCGTTCCCGTTATACCCGGGTTCTATGTGTCCGCGAGTGCCAAGTGCCTTGATCCGCCGCATCCCCCTTCTCGGGGATTTGTTACAATCCCATCACAGATCCTGTCCGTGAGCGAGCGCGTACGCAGCCACCCGACAACGCCTATGTCAGCGTTTCCTTTCTCCCCTTGGTTTCGCCATTTGCCAGGCTAGGTCAGTTTGAGTCTGTTTCATTTGTGAGGCTTTCACTCCCTTGGGGATGCACAGATGTGAGAAGCATTGATGGCACGGACGGTGTGAGAAGCATCGATGACAAGGACGGCACAGCCGCCACGGCCGCCACGGGCAGCTGTGTCGCGTTTCCGGGTACTTGGTCGCGGACCTTTGTATCGTCGGCCCTTGCGCGCGACGACCGTTCAAGGGAAACAAACGTCCTCGAGAAGATTGCCCCACAAATGGAGAAGTTCATTTTTAATTTGAGGGCTCGAAGGGATGACGGGGGTGTCCGTCCTGCACGCCACACAGCATGTGACCATCGCAGCCTGTGCTCCCTGTGTGCTGCACTCTGATACCTAATGAGTCTTGTAGTAACGCCGGTCATGGAATGCGGACGAATGTAAGATGCGGAGAGAGAGAGAGAGAACGACAGTATCACGTCCGGCAGAGCTGCCGGGAGTCCTGTTGCTCTTGGGCTGGTGTTAGTTTGTGCGTGTTTCCACAGTCGAGTGATTTGGAATTGGCTCGGTTGTGCAGTCACCGACGCCACGCTGCGGAGCACTTGCAGAGCACCATGTGGTCTGGGAGATATCCCAGAACCGGAGAGGGTTCTCTTTGTACATGCGCCCTTTGTTCTTGCTGGCTCTCACCAGTCCCCAGAAAGCAGTTGGAGCCTCAACGGTTCATTGATGGGTGTGCACGACGATGGCTTCCGCCACGATCAGAGCGCCACTGGAATTGATTCCGCTGATTCGACTCCACCTCCACCTTGAGTCGCCAACCTCCACAAAGAAGTCCAAGGGTCAGTGATAAACGTCCACTCCTCCTCCGATCACCCGCGATGCCCCACTCTCACCACGCCCACTCGGGCCAGTTCTGCCGGCACGCGAAGGACAGCCTCGCCTCTGTCGTCGACGAGGCTGCGCGCAAGGGCTTCAAGGTCTTTGGCCTCACCGAGCACGCGCCCCGGTACCGCGTCGAGGACCTGTACCCGGAAGAGGTAAGTACCCGTTGGTGAGCGTCGCGTGATAGATGCAAGAGGACATCCGGACATCTGGCCATCTAGCTACGCTATTGAAGCCTTGAAGCTGGAACCATTCCCCTGGTAGCTCGCTGACATCAGTCTGACCTGACCCCTGCGGACCTCGAGGCGACCTACGATGCGTTCCTCGCCGAGGCCGCCGGTATTCGTTCCGCGCGCTCTGCTCTCCCCGACAACGAGCTCAGCCTTCTGATCGGCATCGAGAGCGACTACATTACCGAGCTTGACTCTGATGGCCTCGGCCGCCTGCTGGCGCGTAATGAGGAGATCGACTATGTCGTTGGCAGCGTGCACCATGTCAACGGTGTGCCGATCGACTTTGACCGCCCGACATACCTCAAGTCTGTCGTGTCCGTGTCCTCTTCTCCAGCAGCTGCTGAAGGTGACCCACGCCTGGTGGATGGATACGTGCCCACCACAGCCGAGCTTGTGCCATGGCTCGCTGCTTACCTCGACAAGCAGTACGCGCTCATGCAGCGCCACCAGCCCGAGGTGATCGGCCACTTTGACCTGTGCCTCCTGTACACGCCCTCCGTGTCGCTCAAGGCGTGTGGCGCCGAGGTGTGGGACCGGGTTGTGCGCAATGTCGAGTACGCGATCTCGTACGGTGCGCTCTTTGAGTGCAACGCAGCGGCGATCCGCAAGGGCTGGACCACGTCGTACCCTGGCCGTGACGTTCTCGATGTGAGTACCTGCGCGGTTGCCGCTCGTCTTGAACCGGCTGAGCTGCGCCATGTCCCCGGCCGCCGGCTCCCATCAGTTTCGCTCAATCCCATCAGAAACTGACTCCCAGCTCATCAAGGCGCTCAACGGCCGCATCTGTCTCTCGGACGACAGCCACGGCACAGCGTTCGTCGGCCTCAACTATTCCAAGATGCGTGACTACCTTGTCGGCGAGAACGTCAGCGAGGTCTACTTCCTCCTCCCCGCGGCAAAGCGCATCGCCGGCGACGAGACCGTCGGTACCCGCGGCCGCGTCGTTGTGCGCAAGTGTACAGACTGGGCCAGTGACGCTTTCTGGGACACGCTGGCCAAGGCCAACGAGCAGGCCTAGCAGTGAAGTAAAATACGTAATACATAAAGTAGATGCAGCATCGGTCCAAGACCCCTCGAACCCCAACCCACTCATTCGCTACAGTTACAGGTATCCATGCGAGGTATACGGAAAACGGAGAATAGACTACATGGGCGCGGGGGAGTCGGAGCCAAACATGCCCGCGCGGCGGAGGGGCGATGGCGCGTACCCCGGTGTGCCAGGAATGGGTGCGGGGGTCGGCATAGCGTTTGTAGGGATGGCAACGCTCTGGGCGCGTGTACCCGCGCCCGGCGGGGGTCCTCCCGCTCCGCCTCCCGCTCCCGGTCCAACGGACGCCGGCCTGCCGATCGCGGCCGCAGCGAGCTGCTCCATCGCGCGCGCCTCGGCCGCCTCGTCGAATACTGGTGCGGGCGCAGCGGCCTGCCGGTCAATGTCCGCCATTGCGGCGCGCGTCGACGTCAGCGCGTGGAAGAGGTGCCAGTCTGGACCAGCCGCAGTGGGCCCGCCGACCTGGGACCCGGAGTCCTCTCCAGGCGTGCGCGCTCCGGTTCCCTTGCCGTCCTTGTCCTTGCTGGTGCTGCCGTCCTTGTCCTTGCCGTCATCCTCCTTGTCCTTGCCATCCTTGCCGTCCTTGCCGTCGGCGTCCTCCTTCTCCTTGTCCTTCTTCTTGTCCTCATCCGGCGGCTTGGAGGGCCAGTTGGACGTCGCACGGGGGTTCGCCGCCGGGCGCGACTTCTCCAGCGCCGCAAACGTGCGCTCGAGAAGGTACGTTGCGTTCCGCAAGCGCGTCTGCGCGACATCGTACAAGTTTGGCGACATGTAGATCTTGTCCTGGAGAATAAAATACGCGTGGGTCACCGACCCGCGACCGCCGTCCGGCAGCACTGGCCGGCGGTGGATGACAAACACCTCCGGTGCACGCGCATGCGCAACAATGTACTCGAAGCCGCCGCGGAACGAGGCGAGCTCACTGCGGGCGGGTCAGCAGAGGTTCAAGTTTCGTAGCAACGCCGCGCAGCTCGGGAACTTACACCTTCTCCTCGGCGTGGCCGTAGGTCGGATTCTCGACGCGACGCTGGGTTCGCAGCTGGTTGTTGTTGCTCTGCATGTCCCAAAAGGGCGAGTACGCAAAGTAGTCCATTCTGTCTGTTAGCCATGACGTCTGAGCGTGGGGATCTGGGGCTTGTGGGCCTCGAGGATATCACGCTGGTATTGCTCTCCCAATCCCCTCTAAGGATTCTACTGAATACCAGCGAGTCTGGCTGCACTCACGCAAGATCGGCCGTCGCGAGCGAGTGTGCCGGGTTGGCCGCGATGGCCTCTGGCCACGACCTGGGTGTGAGCTCCTTGTATGGACTGGGATGCAGCTCGCACAGCTAGATAAGGACGGAAGCCAAGCAGAGCTACGTTAGGCACTAAAGGACTTACCAGTGGATATGGGCGAGGTTCTGCTGTGGCTCGTCGTCCATTGTTGATGTCGAGCGAGGATGTTGATGGTTCACCGTGTTGATACTGGCAACGGTTTTGTGTATCTCTGCCGCACTTGGCGTTCCAGGACCCACGACCTCCACCTCTGACGCGTGGCAATTTGCTTCCGTCTCAGTCAAGGCGATGGTCTTTCCTCGAAACTGTGACTGGTGAGAGAGACACAGTGCGCGTTTCGAGAGTGCTGGTCCCGGCACACAGAGCAGAGAACAGCCAGAGAACAGCACTCTGGCACGCCGACGCCGACACCGACGCCGAAGGCCTACAATGCACAGCGATGAATGATTCCTGACACTCTCATGCACACTGGCGGCGCGTCTGCACACACCCTCTCCATCTCCGGTTCTCTCCATAAACTGACACCGATTCTGACAAGACTCCTTCTGCGCTCCTCCGCTCCGTCTGCTGCTGCACACTGTCCTATCGTCAATCTCGCATCTCTAGTCAACTAGAGGCGCAACAATGTAGATGGTTGCGCTTTTGTCAATCATTCGCGTCCCTGGCATTCCTGGATTGCGAGAGAATGAAAATACATCGGGCTACCGAGATCCCTCGCGGCGTCTCGTGTGCCCGCTGCGCCTGCCGAAAAGCATCTTAGTTCTTGAGCTTCTTCTTGGGGCGGAGCTGCGAGGTGTGACCGCACTTCTTCTTGCGCTGCGAGGGTCAGTGCTTGGCCGAGACTAAACACATGTAGTGGCAAACTCACGCAGTTGGTGGCGCGGGGAGGAAGACGGGCGTAGCACTTGCGGCAGATCTGCTTGTCGCAGTTGTACTTCGAGGCGAGGACCTTGAGCGAGGGCTCAATGATACCACCACGGAGACGGAGGACGAGGTGGAGGGTCGACTCCTTCTGGATGTCTGTGGAGGGTTAGCAGGCGAACGTTGTTGGTGGGTTTGGCAGGAAACTCGGGCTGGAAAATGAGGGAATTCGGTTGGGATGGTTCTGGCACGCGGGCAATGTCAAAAAAAGCGCACAACGGTGTGCCATTGCGAGCAGAACAAGCGGCGACAGTAGTAGCAGGTCGGCGGACCAGGCTGAGTAAGACGGCGCGTATGTCTTCCTTTTGCTGGCCCAGCCTTCCTTCTTGCACTCGCTTTCCCGCCCGCAATCGCGCTGCCGCTCTGCTCCTCTTGCTCCGTTCCGCGCGCGCGTCCATCCCTCGCGAGTGCGATCCAATTTTCCCAAGCCGCCGAGTTTTCCACGCCGAGGTGAAAAACGCACTGTAGTCCGAAAGGGTGCGGCCGTCCTCGAGCTGCTTGCCGGCGAAGATAAGACGCTGCTGGTCAGGGGGGATGCCCTCCTTGTCCTGGATCTTCGCCTTGACGTTGTCGATGGTGTCCGAAGACTCGACCTCGAGGGTGATGGTCTTGCCGGTGAGGGTCTTGACGAAAATCTGCATGGCGGATTTTTTTGAGCCGCTGTCGAGGTGTTAGTGGGGAGTGATGTCGAGGGGAGTGTGGTCGCGCTCGCTGTCGATGATAGTGTCGGCGGCGGGGGTACTCACGCAGGTAGCTGTGAAGAAGGTTAGTTGAAGACCAGACGTTAATGGCGGAGAGAGAGGCGACCACTCAACAGCGCACACCCAGCAGCGGCAGAGGGGGAGAGTGTGCACACCCAGGAGCGGCCGACGCCAGCCAGCAGGCCAGCCAGCCAGGACAGGCTAGCCCAGCCAGCCAGCAGCACCACCCAGCACCCACCAGCAACCGTCCTCCCCCTACGCTCAGGCGGCCAAACCAGACCCAAATACACGACGGGAGCAATTTCAGAAATTTACCTTGCGTTTTCTCGGCGTTATGATCCATATTTCCACCAGTGGCATTCCCGACTTTTCTACCACGTGTCACCCAAAGTGCATCGAATCTGAAGCCCGAATCAGGCTCGTCCATTCCAGACGACAGATTCGACACATTTTCCTGGCTGCTTTGTGTTCGCCGTTGCTGGTGGCCGCGGGGTGAGGATGGTCATGCTGTCACTCATCCCACCGCACCCCAGCTTGGCTCAGCCTCTAGTCCACAATTAAGACAGTGTTCTCGTTCTCATGCTGTCTCATTCTTGATGATATGACGATAAGACTGGTTGGTGGCCGGCTCAACTACGACTCGCTCGGTGGCTGTACCGCCTAAACTTTCTCTCCTCCTTGTCCGTCTCTCAGAAACGAAGGCTGAGGCTGAGGCTGAGGCTGAGGCTGAGCTCTCGATGCACAATGCTCTCCTTGCAGAGACCAACGGTTGAGCCGGTCAGCGAACGGACTGTATGCATCGAGAGTTCGTCTCGATGTTGTGAACAGAGCATAAAAGGAGGCCGTTACCCAACCGGAAGCCGTGCGTCGGGTGGACGGTGGACTACTTCTGCTTCTGCTTCTCCGTCTGCAGCATTGTTGACACGTTCTCGGGGCAGGGAGGGCCAGGGCGTTGTTCAAGGGTGGGCAGCTCGGCGCCGCTGGTGGCCGCGGACTGGGGACTGACTGGTCAGTCCGATGCCACTGTTTACCCCGCATCCCCCGCAATTCATCCCTCGTCGTCCCCCGCGGACCACCAGCGGCCGGATCAATCGAGCCGGATCATCGTCATTGCCGAATGCCGTGGTAGCCGATCCACCCCCCAGCCTCGTCCTCGTGTTGCTGCCTCGTTGATATACCCCCTTGGACCTTTTCTACATCCTATCCTCCATCCTCTTCCATTCCATCACAATGTCCCGCACCCTTCTCGCTCCCCGCCTCACTCTCCGCCTCCTCGGCGCCCGCTCGTACTCTGCGTCCGTCAAGCCCCATGCGCGTCTCGCCCCCGCCTCGGAGCTCATCAAGGGCAAGGACCTCGAGGGCGTGTACGCGATCGTGATGGACCGCCCCGAGGCCCGCAACGCGCTCAGCGTGCAGATGGTCGACGAGATGCGCGCCGCCATCAAGCATCTCTCGACTAACCCCTCCGCCCGCGTCGTTCTCCTCCACTCCACCGGCCCCGTCTTCTGCGCGGGTGCCGACCTCCGCGAGCGCAAGACGATGACCCAGCCCCAGGTCGCAAAGTTCCTCGACGCCCTCAACGCCATGGTCTGCGAGCTCGAGGATCTCCCGCTCCCTACTGTTGCCGTTGTCCCCGGCCCTGCCCTCGGCGGCGGAACTGAGCTCGCCCTTGGATGCGACCTCCGTGTCGGCGCCCCCACAACCAGCTTTGCCCTCCCGGAAACCAAGCTCGGCATTATCCCCGGCGCCGGCGGAACCCAGCGTCTCACCAAGCTTGTTGGCATGAGCCGCGCCATGGAGCTCATCTTCACCGGACGCAAGGTCGGAGCCACCGAGGCGTCCCGTATCGGTAAGTGCGAGCTGAAGCTTCTATGCTTGCCAGCTCTGGCCTCTAGACATCATCGCGAGACATTTTAACACCTTCAGGCCTCCTTGACATCACCTCCCCGGAAGGCAGCTCGGCCCTCGATGCCGCCGCGGATCTCGCCGCCAGCATGCTCACGTCGGCGCCCCTCTCTCTCCGCGCCGCCAAGAAGGCGATCAAGGCCGCGCCCGGCACACCGATTGCCGAGGGCCTCAAGATTGAGCGCGAGGCGTACAAGCCCCTCCTCACCTCCAAGGACCGTGACGAGGGCCTCGCCGCGTTCGCCGAGAAGCGCAAGCCCAAGTTTATCGGCCAGTAAAAGTTGTGTGTCGTGCCACGCAGCGATGTTGTAGAAGTAGATGGATATCGATATCAGCGACAAGCCATTCTAATCTCCCCGGGATGTAGCACTGACCTCGAGGGACAGCGACTGGGCCTCCATATCTCGGAGAGATGGCAGCGCGATGCATGCCCAGTGGCGACCGAGCAGCGCTGCTCATGAAGGCTGCTTCGCATACGTGCCATGATCCAACTCTCCGGCCTTCATCGAGTACCTCGGCGAGCAGGTCCATTCTGGTGAACTTCTTGGTCCAACCCACTCAGAAGACCTTGCAACTTTGGATCTTCTTGGCCCAACTCTGGCACGCCGCCCACGAGAGCTCTGGCGGCGCTAGGAGACGGGGGCGTAGAGTGAGCTTCGAAACCCTCCAGAAGCTGTGATGTTTGTTATGGTCTGCGGAGGCCGACAACGACCGACTCTTAATCTCTAGGGTGTGCGACGTTGTAGCATCAGTTCAGAGATGTGCACGCGCCCAGCATGTTCTCCTGGAACACATGTGTGATGGAATATGCAAGGTAAAGAGCACTCACAGTACAAGACTGTACGATATTCACACGGTCGAGATTTCACGGCCCATAGTGGCTATCGACTGCACGGCATATCCTCACATCCTCGACGCCATCGTCGACGCGGCGCCATATGGCTCTCTCGTTGTTCTCCGCCAAACGTGTCGGTCGCTCCGGGAGAGAGTGGACCGCAGGATGCTGCACCATATTCGCTTCTCCTACCAGAACAAGAACGCGCAAGAGGAGTCCCAGGGTGGAAGCACAGCAGCCACAGAAGTCGTGCTCTCGAGAGCCGGCGGAGGCGGGCCAATCCTCTGTGCTGGGTGGCGAGAGATCCCACATCTGGCCCAGTCGGTCGTCATTGTCGACACGTTTCCCATCCCAAGCAAACTGCGACTGCAACCTGTGTGGCCACCGCCCCGCGATATCGACCTCCCCAATGCCCGTATTGTTCGCCTGTATGATATCATCACCAGACGCTACCGGTACAACTCGTACGGTACAAGCTGGCCGTGGATACTGTCATGGTGAAACTGGACCTCATCAACGATGACTTGGGTATGCAAGGGTTTCCCGACACGTCGGGGCTGTTCGAGCAGTTCAAGACTCTGATTCTCAACATTGCGTACATTGCCAACGACACAAATGTGTTCTTTGGCTACTTTTTGGTGCGCTTCGGCCACCTGCGTAGCCTCCAGGAGGCGGTCATCGTCTTCACCGAGGAAGACCGCGTGCCGAACCCCAGATTCGACCAACCAGGCCAGCGGCCGCCCCTCGTCCTCGCTGCTGAGCAGCTCCAATCCCTCTTCCTCCCGTGGGTCGGGGGGGGGGATCAGTGGAAGCGGGTGCGGGTCACATTGGTCGATTTCCACCTCCTGTCACCCTCATGGGCAACGTTGCCCACGTCTTGCGAAGACCTCTCTCAACGCTCCACTTGCGACATCTTCCTCAGCACGCTGGCCGACATGATCGACTCTACTTTCCGTGCCGGCCGGGACTGGAGGCCAGGCTGGGAGTTTGCCAAAGGGCTGTCCATACAGGACGCGCTGAAGCAGTGTTTACGTTTCGTCACCTCGGAGGAATGGCGGGCGGAGGTTGGGGATGAGCTGTACCATCTCACGAGAGAAGATTAGATGTAGAGAGAAATGCAGCGAGGTCGGCGATTCCAACTATCAGCGGGGGGGAGTGTCGTGGCTCTGAAATGTGGCCGGAGGGTATGGTGAATCTGTCCAACTGGAGGCACTTTTCTGTCGCCGCTGGAGGTAACAGGAAAGCGCCATTGACGCACTTGCTTGCATACTTATCTGGCACGTCTATGCTGGAACCCTGCAAGTATGGCTGTGCTGACTGCCACACTGCCAACAAGAAAGCTCCTCAGGTGGCGTTCTGCTCATGTCGTGCTCGATAATTCGTTCCTCAATGTGGCGGAGCAGCAGATAAGTGTCGGCCGCGCTATGTCAGCTGGTCCTTGTCCTAGTCCCGCCCCTGGTGGGATAGGATCGACAGGATAAGCTCCAGCGCGTGGAGTGAACTCGGCTTGCAGGATCTTGTCATCGGCTTCTCTACGCGATCGATCGCGATTGGCGGCGAGCTTGGTCAGTATCGCAGTTGTTGTTGACAACAGAGCCACCTCATCACAGCACTCGTTCTCATTCAGCACGCACGGGCGACGTCCTCCCCATCGCGTTGCCACCAAGCACATCCTCCTCCAGCGGACTAGAGGTCCAGGGAAGAACAGGATACAACTGTGCATATTGCCCGAGGGCCTTCTTCTCCTGTTCATGGTACTCTCCGGCTACACGTCCCTACGATGCAAGCAGTCAACTCCTACTCGGAGCCACTCGTCCCTGTCAGACTAGGCGGGCGTTGCAGCAGCCGTGCTCGGCGGCGGCATCGTCTCGCGCTCCCGTTCGCGCTCCCTTTCGCGTTCCCTCTCGCGCTCGCGCTCGCGCTCCTCCCTGAGCTTGCGGCGCTTCAGCCTCGCCTCGCGCTCCCACGCCTCGGCCTCGGAGATTGCCACGGTGCGCGCAGCAACGACATCGCGGCCGCGGGTGCCGTCTCCGAACGCGAGCCAGCTCGACACGCTGGCGGAGGGGTCGAACACAAACTCGACAGACGCAATGCCGGGAGCATGCAACGCGTGCGCACTGCCATTCACGCCAATCAGTGCGTCGCGGTTCAGCTTCGCCATCGCGCTCCGCGTCGCCTGGGTGCGCTGCGGGACGTGCGGCATCTGTGTGTGAGGCTGTTTGTCAGCTAATTGTTACCTTCAAATAAACAAAGCTACGTACCTCATAAGCAGCCTGGATAGTTCCGGGGATCCAGCCACCGAGCGGCGCAGGCGCAGCCGTCTCGCGCGCCGTCTCGATGACAATCTTGCCTCCGAGGGTCTTCTCGAACTCGGCGGGCTCGTTCACTTCCGCGAGTGCCGCGGCGGTCGCGGTTGGCTCGGGCGGGAGTGGGGACAGGGGCTCGGAGCTCGCGTCGAACGTGAGCTCGCTAGCGAGCGGGTGGGGCTTGATGGCTGGCGTAGCGTTGCTCTGCGCATCTGCGTCCACCTCCGTCTTGGCCTCGTCGTTGGTCTCCGCCTCGGTGGGGAGCTCGCCAGTGGCACGCAGCTCGGCGTTGTAGACCCAGCACTTGGTGTCAGGGCCGGCGAGCACGCCAATGCGCTCTTCGCGGTACCCGCGGATGAGCTCGTCGATACGGCGCGCGTCCTCGGCAGTGCGCAGAATCCAGTCCTCCTCTGTGACGCCGAGAGCGCGCAAGCGGCCGCGCTTGCCGTGGCCGAGGTCGTTCCAGGGGTCAAGGCCGTTGGAGCCAAAGTGCGTCGTGGGGCCACCGACTTGGTAGAAAGACGTAAGGGTCGCCTTGGCGACGGACGCTTCGGCGGCAAGAGCGGCGCTCGCGGCGGGGCGGCCGGGGCCACCAGCCGAAGGGTACTGGTTCACAGCCAGCTCCTCCTCGAGGACGGGGCCGTGCGGGGTCCAGCCGTTGGAGGCACAGTCCGCGAGACCCTGCTCCTCGTTGTAGTCGTCGTCGACCCACTTGCCGTCTGCTGTCAGTTGTCGACAATCTCGAGGAAACTCACCCTTGACAAGCCTTGCGCCCATAAGCTTGTACACGTTGCGCATCGCAACCATGGTGACCATGCGGTGCTTGAGGTTGCCGGTAATGCGGCCGACGTCGATGAGCATCTGGCGCTCGTCCTCGCCACAGGACAGCTTGACGATCTGGGGGCAGCGGCGGAGGAAGGCTAGCGAGTCGGTGTAGCCACATGCACGTGCGGCGTCGATGGTGAGCGCGTAGACGCGCTCGGGGTTTTTGCGGGACGGTGATGTAAAGGTCGTGAGCTTGTACTCGCGTCCACCCAGGAGACGGCCCTCGGCATCGACCTTTGTGTTTCCCTTTTCGTCCTCGGGGATGATGAGCTCATCATCGCCGGCAACGTATTCGACGTTCTTGACACTGTACTTGTGTCCCTCGATGACATTCTCCAACGCGCCACGGGGGTCGCGCTTTGTAACGACTTCCTGTTTCGGCTTGCGACGCTTCTCTTCCGTGTTCACGTCCTCACCGCGCTCGGCGCGCTCGCGGCGCACCTTGTCCCAGCGTGCACGCGCCGCGGCAGCGGCCGCACCCTTGACACTGAATCCACCACGGCCGCCAGTGCCGGGCTCCTTCTTGTACGGCTTGTCCTCGTTGGCGGCCTTCTTTGGACGCGCGGGCGTGCGGCGGTTGCGCACAGGGGTAGAAACGACCTGAGGCTGCTCATCTAATACAGAGGGTCAGCGCGGCGCCACAAACATCTAACAAAGTCGACGGGTAATGTTTGGCGCGTCGAGCTAGGGGCACTTACCCTCGTCATCGTCAACCTCTGCATCCTCATCGTCGTCATCGTCATTGTTCTCTTCGAGGTCGACGGGAATTTCCTTGTAGCTGACCTGCTTGGCGGAACGGCGGCGCGACGAGGAAGGCGCGGATGGTGCGTCGTCGTCTTCGTCGTCGTCGTCGGTGAGGTCGTCGGCCTTGGTGGAGCGACGGCGTGCAGGAGCGCGAGCGCGAGCGCCTCCAGAGGACTTGCGACGGGATGGGCCAGGCTTGACCTCCTCCTCCTCTTCATCGTCTTCATCGTTGCCTTCGTCTCCCTCCTCCGCGTCGTCGTCGTCGTCTTCCTCTCCCCTGGCGCTTGGTGTCGGGGGCTCGTCCTTGACCTTGCGGACGTTGCGGCCCCGGCGTGCTGGGGATGCGGGTGCTGGTGCCGCGGAGATGGCTGATGCGCGTCGTGATGGGCGCGGCATGCTGGTGTGGATGGTGTTGTGGATGGATGGGTGTTGGATGGATGGGTAAACACGACTAGGTCGCGTCGAGGTGAGAGTTGGTGGTGGTGGATGTGTAGGAGGGGGGATGGAATAGAAATAGGCCCACATGAATGGGATGGTGCGCCTAATTACGAGTGACACGTGGTGATTACATAATAGTCCCGCCTCCTTGTGTGTTGGTGTCGTGGCCACTCTCTCTCTCTCCACTGACTGTGAATATCTGCTGATTGTTTTTGTCATCTTTTCTCCCAACTCTCTCCTCTCTCAACCCCCCCCGATCATCCCACCCATCCATCCATCCGCCGCTCTCTGTTGTTGATGGGCTCTCTGCAGCAGGCGGCTGGACACACCCCTCCCCATTATCATATCAACTAAACCTTGATCTCGGTCGCCCTCTCACGACCAGCCAGCCACGACCATCAACACCACCACCACCACCACCACCACCACCTGGTACCACACTAGCACAGTGACTAAAAGCACCACGCACAACACCAACAACTTGCTTCATCCCCACTCCACCCACCTCCAATCACTCCACTCTCCAATACAACAATGGCAACACAACTCCATCTCTCCGCATCATCACGTCAGCGACATCCAGCAAACCCCCAGTTGAGCCCAATGTTTGCCGGCGTCCTCCCCTCAATGGCAGACCAGTTGGATCCGCACCTTCTCGCTCTCGCAGCCGGCAGCGCCGCCCCAGCCCCTCTGGACCCAGCCTTGTTTGCGATCGAGCAGGTTGTCAACGACGTCAACCGCGGTCGCATTGCTGCCGCAGACCTCGCACTCGGCATCGGTATTGTCCATCAGCACCGAGAACATGAAGAAGACGAGCAGCGGCTTGATCCGATCCCTGTCCCAGTTGCTGCACAACATGTCCACACTCAAACTCAGCCAGCCGAGCCCGAGCCCGTCCCCGTGCCCACTCCCCAGCATCAGGTTCAGCACCAGCAGCACCCACATCCGCATCACCATCAGCATGCCCACCACCACGACCCGCAGCCTGAGGACGTTGTCCACCATGTCGAGCTTCCGTCCGTTGATGCCGACCCGAACCTGGAAGACGACGGCATTGACCCTGCGCTCCGCGAGATTGTCAACAGTCTCACAAACGCCCAGCAGGTAAGTCCTCCTCTCGCAGTCATTCCGCATTCTGCTTTTTATTGACACCACCAGTCACACCACCCGAACTTGCCCAATGACGCCGACGAACGAGAACGGATAGACCATGAGACGATACGCACGACGCTCGAAGACTATGCCGCGCAGAACGGTTTCGGCTCGTATGGCGCCATCTTTGGCGTAGGTGGCACCTTCCCCGCGTCACCGGGAAATCAGAACCTGATGCTTCCGTCTCTTGGCGGGGAAGGCGGCGAGGGCGATTCGTCCCAAGGACTGGGGGGCGGCATGGGCTCCAACCTGTCCGTCTCCGACACGCCGTCCGACCAGAACGTCCCCGTGACAGCGGCCGTGAAACGCGGCCGCGGCCGCCCAAAGGGCTCAAAGAACAAGCCCAAGCCACACGTCCCGACCCCGGAACCCGTCCCTGAGCCGCCGCGCCGCCGCAAAGGCCGTCCGCCCAAGGTGCGCTCCGAGGAGGAGATTGCCGAGATCGAGCGCCGGAAGGAGGAGAAGGCATTAGGCATAAAGCGTAAGCGCGGCCGTCCGAGAAAGTACCCCGAGCTCGGCCTCGTGCGCGAGATGCGTCTAAAGAAGAATCGCGAGGCCGTCCAGGAGAAGATCCGCATGCTGGAGGAGCGTGCCCGGATCGAAGAGGCTGCCAAGCTTCACGAGCACGACCATGAGCAACATCCGCATCAGCACCAGCACCAGCACAGCCAGCACCCGCATCAGCACCAGCATCAGGGCCAGGGCCAGGATGGCGACATGCAGCAGCAGCTCGGAGCAGTCGGCCTCGCGGCCGCGTCCGAGGTCGCGCTGGGCGAGCAGGTCGCGGCGGCCGTCGCGCGCGAACACGAGCAGCAGCAGCACCAGCACCACCACGAACAGCACCACGAACACGAGCACGAGCACGAACACGAGCATGCCGACTACGACTGGTCGGCGTACCAGGACAGCCAGGCCCTGTTGGACGTGGTGCGTGGTGTCGGGATGAGCATGGGCAGCGACGACCAGCGCATGGATGCGGGCATGGGGATGGGCGTCGGCATGGGAGTTGGCGGCGGAATGGGAGTCGGAGGGGGAATGGGAGTTGGTGTGGGCGGTATCGGAGTCGGTGTGGGCGGTATTGGTGTCGGTGTGGGCGTCGGTGTGGGCGTCGACGTCGGCGTCGGCGTCCTGGCCGACCACGTTCCCGGCCTCCCGCAGAGCGACGACATGCGTGGCGTGTTCGCCCTCGCGGATGTAAGCAGTCAGCAGTAGAGTATCAATCACGAAACGCGTGCACACGCCTTGTAGCGCACTAGTACAACAGTATAGACCAAACCCCAAACATTGTAGTTGTTTTCCTTGTAGCCCGGGGCCCGCAGACCATTGGCGGCACCGTGTGTGAGTATCAGTATCAGTAGCAGTAGGCATCCATGACCATGCATCCTTGCATCTGGCAGTGCACGGAGGGCTCAGCTCAGCGCGTGCGGCAGAGGAGGCGGAAGGATCATGTGCAAAGGGCTTGCATGCTGTTGTTCTACGATTAATGAAGTGCGCTGGGAGGAGCGCGGGGGAGCGCTGGCCGCCGCCGCTGATCTTGGGTCCGAGGTCCGCCAAGACGCGGCGCGGCGGCGCGCGGCGCGGAGCGGTGAAGAGACGTCAAGACGGCATCTACTTGTAATACGAGCCGCAGACGGGATCCTTTACGGCGGTGTTCATAATGAGCGCGACGATCAAGCCGTACAGGCCCTGCGACGTGTTAGTGGAACAAGGAGGATTGTCAAGTGGCCAGAAAGGCGAGAGGATGGTCAGGTGCCGCTGTGAAGCTTGGATACTAAGCGCGACATGGTAGTACACGACAAGCACGAGACACATATCAGGGGAGTAACCGAGGAATGGAGAAGAGGGAGTTGCCGTCCGTGATACGGTATCGAATCTGAACTGCACGCTCCGCCGGCTGGATGCTTCAAGGATTACTCACAAGCACCTCGCTGTTCTGTCAGTTCTGAATGTACATTGCGGATATGCGAACTCACGAGAAGATAAGAATCAGGACCATGGTGACGAACACGCGCGACTCGTAGAGGTAGGCACGGACGCAGGCGTCGCCGACCTTGCCGACGGCGTAGCCGGCTGCGAGTCCTGTCATTCCACACGCTGCTGTTAGCTACTACGCGCGGCGTGGTTGCCTACTCAGTCCGGCACCCAGGTGGACAAAGCCGGCGAAGAGGGGGTACGGCTCTCCGGGGGCCACTGATGTTAGTAGAGTGCAATGTCAATAGTAACGCACTGTTGCCAGCAATGAGGACCGAAACAACGAGGCCGTAGACGGCGATGACTGGTGTGAGCTCCGCTTGGGATTAGTTAGGGACGTACTACCGGACATCTGGGGAGTCAGCCAATGAACTCTGGACACTAAAGTGGACTTACAACGACGGGGATGAGCGCCTGGAGGAATGTTAGCCTCTCTGGCCGATGTTGACGTGAGGTACGCGCAACGCACCTTCATGATGAGCTCCGGCCTGCTGTCAGCTGATTGTTTATGGAAGAAATGGTAGCTTACTTGAAAGAACCAATACCCGCGATTCCGATACCCGACTTGGAGGTGCCGTACGCGGCGCCGACAGTCGAGAGGGACATCTGGATGTTAGTTGTGCCGATCGCACGTTATCAGTGGAGATGGGGAGAACACGCACGGCAGCGGCGACGCCGGCAAAGCTGATGTTAGTTGATGCGATCTGCAGGGTGACGTACCCGAAGAAGTGGGCCCAGGGGGGGCAGAACTCGGACATTGTTGTGTGGAGTTGTTGGTTGTTGTTGATGGACGATGGATGTCGATGTAACGACTTGGTCAGTCTCGGCGGTGACGACCAGGGCTGGCAGTCAGTCAGTCGTCATCAACGGCATCATAGCCAGGCAGAGACGCACGGGGGGTGAATGAGCGGGAGTATTTGTATCACACCACGTGGTCACCCACATGCGCCCAAGCGCCGCCCCTGTCCCAAAAATGCTGACGTGTAGAGATGTTTCCAGCGTCTCTCTGTCTCTGTATCTGTGTCTACGACGCGTCCACGCCGCTGCGAGTCTGTTACTCGCTGACATTCCATTCGGGTCCATCGTTGAATCGTCCTCCTCCACCACCCACTCCATCTCCACAAAACAGTCAGCCCGACAGCACAAATCATGCAGGGCCGTCTTCCTTCCATGGTACGTAGCTCGTCCTTCCCTTGTAGGCAGAGCTAACCCCATCAGCAACCCACCGTCGTCCTCCTTAGGGGTACGTCTCCTCCGCCACCTGGCACCTTGCCCTCGCGTCTCTCCACACACAAGAGCTTCAACACGAGCGCCAAGGACCAGCTGGTTCTCTCCGAATGCATAGCTGACACGCACAGAGGGCACCGACACCTCGCAGGGCATCCCCCAGCTGCTCTCGAACATTTCCGCGTGCATGGCTGTCGCTCAGACCATTGCCTCGACCCTCGGTCCCCGCGGCATGGACAAGCTCATTGTCGACGAGCGCGGCCAGGCCACCATCTCCAGTGAGCCTATACTGAGATCCCCTTAGCTAACAGGCAGACGACGGTGCTACCCTCCTCAAGCTTCTTGACATTGTCCACCCCGCTGCCCGCACCCTCGTCGACATTGCCCGCGCCCAGGACGCCGAGGTCGGTGACGGCACCACCAGTGTAACCCTTCTGTGAGTTGACGCGGCTGGGCATTTCGTCTGACCGCAGCGCCGCCGAGATTCTCAAGGAGATCAGGCCGTTCATCGAGGAGGGCGTCGGAGTCCACATCATCGTCAAGGGTCTCCGCGAGGCTCGCAACCTTGTGAGTTGGTCTGAACCGACGGGGGATTCCTTGACCTCATACTAACCCCCAGGCCATCAAGAAGATTAACGAGATTGCCGTCACCATTGACAAGGAGAACCCCGCGTGAGTTCACCCGCCGCGAGCTGCCAGTCGATCGAGCTCTGAACCGATTTCTCTGAACCGATTTCTTGCGCTCGAGCCCCTCCGCCGGCCTCCACTAACCCCCTCAGCAAGTTCCGCGAGCTCCTCCTCAAGTGCGCGTCGACCTCCATGTCGTCCAAGCTCATCCACTCCCAAATGCCCTTCTTCTCCAACATGGTCGTTGACGCCGTTCTCTCGCTCGACCAGAACGACCTCGACGAGTCGCTCATCGGTGTCAAGAAGGTCCCCGGTGGCGGTATGCAGGACTCGCAGCTCATCCGCGGTGTCGCGTTCAAGAAGACCTTCTCGTACGCCGGTTTCGAGCAGCAGCCCAAGTCGTTTGTCAACCCGTCGATCCTCTGTCTCAACGTCGAGCTCGAGCTCAAGGCCGAGAAGGACAACGCCGAGATCCGCGTCAACGAGGTTTCCGAGTACCAGGCGATTGTCGACGCCGAGTGGACCATCATCTACCGCAAGCTCGAGGCCATTGTTGCCACCGGCGCCAAGGTTGTTCTTTCCAAGCTTCCCATTGGTGACCTCGCCACCCAGTACTTTGCCGACCGCGACATCTTCTGCGCTGGACGTGTTGCCGGTGACGACCTCAAGCGTGTCGTCCAGGCTGTCGGCGGTTCGATCCAGTCGACAACTTCGGACATTGAGCCCCACCACCTCGGCAAGTGCGGCAAGTTTGACGAGCGCCAGATTGGTGGTGACCGCTTTAACGTGTTTGAGGACTGCCCCGAGGCCAAGACCTGCACGCTCATCCTCCGTGGTGGTGCCGAGCAGTTCATTGCCGAGGTTGAGCGTTCGCTCCACGACTCGATCATGGTCGTCAAGCGTGCGATCAAGAACAACTCGGTCGTTGCTGGCGGTGGAGCATGCGAGATGGAGATTAGCAAGTACCTGCGCGCACACTCGCGCACGATTCTCGGCAAGCAGCAGCTCATCATTGGTGCGGTTGCCAAGGCGCTCGAGGTCATCCCGCGCCAGATCTGCGACAATGCCGGCCTCGATGCCACCGACCTCCTCAACAAGCTCCGCATGCGCCACGCCCAGGACGACACCTGGGCTGGTGTCGACGTCGACGCCGAGGCTGTCGCCGACAACATGAAGCGCTTCGTCTGGGAGCCCGCTCTCGTCAAGACCAACGCCCTCTCGTCCGCCGTCGAGGCCGCCTGCCTCATCCTCTCCATCGACGAGACCGTCCGCAACCCCCAGAGCGAGGCCCAGCAGGCAGGCCCCGCAATGCCCCGCGGAGCCGCACAGCGCGCACTCCGCGGCAGGCCCGGAAGGAGGTAGAGAGTGAAGGTGACTACTTAGATCAGACCAGGTGATGCATATTTCTATAGCAGTGTCGTGTGGGCTAGTTCGGCAGGTATTTGTGGGATTTTTGGTGCATTTTCGGGTTATTTTCCGAGTCGGCTGTCCTACATGCTGTCATGTTCAGGTGGATGGCTTGATGCGTTGGTTCAGCGATCCCCATGGTCGCAAACCATCCTGTTGGGCACAGCAACCGCCATTCTCTTGCCAATCATTGATTCTTCATTGTGCAAGTCCTTTTCGCACTTCAAAACGATATATATCTACTTGGGCCACTTTTCCGGCCTGTCACTCATCTCAAAGACAATCTCTGCTCCGCCCGCAAGCATCACGTGCGGGATTTCAATCTCGTTCCACGGCACGCCGTTGATCTTGACGCTCTTTACGTAGACCAGCTCGGCGCTTGCACCGGGCGCGAGGACGACGATCTTCTTGCCGCCCTCGAGCTGCAGCTCGGCGCGGTCAAAGAACGGTGTGCCGATGACATACACTGCGCTCGCCGGGTCGACGGGGTAGAAGCCCAGCATGCTGAAGAGATACCAGGCCGACATCTGTCCGCAGTCCTCGTTCTGGTGGTGGCGTCAGCTGTACTGTACTAGCTTTTTCAGCTCCGCTGCAGCGCACTCACGCCGCTCAGACCAATGTCCGTGTGGTTGTACTCGCTCCGCCCGAGGCTGCGCACCCATTCCTGCGCCTTGTGCGGCGCGGCCCAGGCGTACAGGTACGGGATGTGGTGGCTCGGCTCGTTGGTGTGCAGGTTGTGGTCTCCCTCAAAGTGGCGGTCGAGAAAGTCGACAAACTTGTCCGGCGAGCCCATCAGCTTGATGAGCCCAGGGACGTCGTGCATCACGTTCAGGCTGTATGCCCAGTGGTCTCCCTCGGTCCAGCCGGCGTCGGGGCCCGCAAAGGCGCCGGAAGAAAGGCGCGCCTCCATGAAGCCCGTGTCCGCGTTCCAGAGGGACGTGTACGACTGTGCGCGTTTGCGCAGGTGCGCGGCGTCGGACGTGGCGCCGAGGGTTTCGGCCACGATGGCAGCGGCGTGGTCGTCGTCTGCCGGTTAGCACGGGCTCAATGGCGTTGAGCTTGGAAAGGGGACAATGGGGCTGGCTGGATGTCGACTTACAAGCATAGTCCAGCGTGCGTGAACCGCTCTCAGCGTGCAGGTCCTCGGCAACGTATCCGAGCGTCATGTACTCTGTCAGTCCCGCGCGCACCTCCTGGGGCGTATGCTCCTCGCGGTCAAAGAAGAGCAGCTCCGTGTCTCTGTCGGGCGGGGTGAACGCATTCTTCCGGACCGCCTCCCACGCAAGCTTATAGTCAAATCCCTTGACGCCCGCGCGCATCGCCTGCGCGACGATGCTGTCCGCGTGCGTGCCGACCATAATGTTCGTCTCGACAATGTTCTTCCACATCGGCAGCCAGCCGCCCTGCTTGTAGTCCTGCAGCATGCTGGTGATCATTTCCGGTACGCGCTCGGGGGACACGAACAGCTGCCAGGCAGTCGCGGCGCGGAATGTGTCCCAGATCGAGTAGCCAGAGTACGAAATGCCCTGCACGGCGCGGTCAACGTAGCCCGAGTAGTACGACCAAGCAGGAGACGCGGCTGTGCCCGTGTTCTCAGACACCTCGTACGGGTACACGAGCGTGTGCGCAAAGCCGGTGTACGCGACTGTGCGGTTCTGCTCGGTCGCACCCTCGAGAGTCAACCGGTCAAGCTTTTCAGCCCACGCCGTGCGGGTTACACGGGACGTGTCCTCGAGGCTCTGCGAACTCGGAATCTCGAGCTCAATGTTCCGACGCGCCTGCTCAATGGAGATGAAGCTGACGCCGACACGCGCGTTGACTACGCGCACATCAGAGCCGAACTTTGCCCATGCCGAGACCTCCTTGCCCTCTACTGCGGTCCGCAATGACAGCTTGCCGGCAGTAGATGTTCCGGCGCTATCCATGGGGGTATCGAAGCGCACGACAAAGTATCCCTTAAAGCCCTCCGCGGGGAGCTCCTCGCCGACAAGAATGTGGCTGCGAGTTAGACGGGCAGTTGGAGTTAACTCACTCCTGGCGCTCGGCGTTCCAACCGTATATCTCCCCTCGTTCCTTGTCGACTGCCACGGCGCCGAGGGGGTACGTGATGTTGCTGGGAGTAGAGGTGATGACCGTCGCGCGGCTGCCGTCGAGCACCACAAAGGGCTTGGCGTTGCCGTCCTCCTTGCGGTGGAAGGTGAAGCGCAGGTGCCCGACGCGGCTCGCTGCTCGGTCAGTGTCTTACAGCACACACCGAGTGAAGCACTTACTAGCACTCATCTCCACCTCAATTGCTCCATCCTGAGCATTGAGGACATTGCGGTAGTAGTTTGCAGACGCGTACTCGTTCTTCCTGTCGAATGGCAGGCCGCGCGCGTCAAAGTCGGTGACGAGGCGACCGAGACCGACGGCGACCTGCGCAGGGCCGCTCTCACCCATCCAGACGGCTGGTTGATGGGTGCCAATAAAACCGTGCAGACGGGTGTCGGTTTGGTTGTACGGACACATCGAGACGTCTAAGCGTCAGTAGGTTGGAGAGGAACAGTTGGTCTGTATCCACTGCGGACACCTACAGTTCTGGCGCGTCTGCGCCGTCCAGCGAGTCATCGCGAACGGCGGAGCGACGGCGGGAATCATGCCTGAAGTCAGCTGAGTAGCTCCAAGGAAGTCTAGCTGGTACATGGCTTCGGAGAGCTCTTCCATTGCATTGCTCACCTCCGCTCAAGTTCGGTTCGGGACTGCTGTCAGTATCTTTCGTCAATGGTCAACCCACCCTCCATTGCCGAGCATGACATTGACATAACGCAACGCCTCGCTCTCCGGCTCACAGAAAGCCCTCTTCGCCGCCGTCGCCCTCCCGTCGCCAAAGCCCGCATGGCACTGCGACACGGGGCCTCGGAGCGGCACCTGCACGGGGACGGCAAAGTCGTTGTCATTGCTGGCGCTTATCCCAAAGTCATCACTCGTGATTCCAAGAAACTGGGCAAGCGGAGACGAGGAAATGAGGTTCACCAATGGCGACCAGGCATCCGAATGCCGGCTGACAAGGTACAGCGACACGCCGATGGCGGCTGCGTACAGGAGACCGGTGAGAGGCGTCGCAGGCGGGCGTTGCCGGGGTGCCGGCGCAGCGCCCTTGGGCGGCGGCGAGATACGCCGCTTGGAACTCATTGCGAGTGTGACTAGGTTGGTGCAAGTTGTATGTCTAGCGATGGGGATCAGTAGGTTGTCGTCTGGGCTGAGACACACTGCAGAGTAGAGAACGCCGAACGATGATGTCGTTGCTCGACCAGCAGCGGCCAGAAGTGGAGGTTGACGAATGTGAGTTACGTAAGAACTCCTCACGGGGCGCTCCTCCCCCTCGGGGTGTTGTTGTATGTATCCTCTCGAGATCTGTGATGCGTCCCGCTGTCCCGCTGCTCCATTTGGACATGTTTGCATAGGGGAGAAAGGTGTGGCGTGGGGGCAAGCAGCTTGCCAAATGTGGAAGGGCGGGGTGTGGGGTAGCCTGGGTGGAGGGTGACAGACAGACACACTTGACTTTAGCACCTTGGCTGTGTGCGCTTGTGGATTCACCTCATCGGCATTCACATCTCCCATTTCCCATCTCCCATCTCCCCATACATTTACTCGGTGCGACTCTCTGTTCCCCGTTCGACGCGCAAGTATCTCACAAAGGCCAGCCCCAAGCTCAGCGCAGCACAGGAGTACCCGCACTCCGGACTCCGACCCGTCAGCAACGCGGTGCACATGCCCGCAGTCTGGGGCCCGAGCACCACACGCGTACGTTGCCGCCACATGGCTTGCCAATGTCTCACCCGAGCTCACCTTGATCAGGATCCATCCAGCATCTCATCGTCATTACCTTGCAGCCTTGGCTTGATCCCGGCCACAAGCACGAGTGGCCACTTGCAACCTCACTTCAACTCGACACACTCTCTTTCTCTTCCATCCAATCTCCCTCTGTCCATCTTCCACCTCCAACATGGGCCTCCTCTCCCACCTCAAGCACGCGATTGAAAGCCTGGACAGCCGTCCGGGGAACAACCAGCAGCAACACTATGGCGGCCAGCAGCAACAACAACACTACAATGCTCCGCCGCCCCCGCCGAGTGGATCGTTCCGCTCCTACTACCTCGCCCAAGGCTACAGCCAAGACTCGACGGCACCGGCACTTGTCCCCATCCAGTGGCCGTACCCCGGCAACCTCCCGCCCGGCTCACTCGTGCTCTCCTTCACGCACCCAGACCCGAGGACCAACGAACAGACCCGCTTCCTGCTCGACTGCCTTCCCGACCTCCCGGGCACCACCTTCCACGCTATGATGTTCGCCCGCCAGACACTCACCATCCCTGGCACCAACCCGCCCTGGCGCCAGCGCATCGTGAACATTTCGCTCAAGGATGAGGACGGCCTGGCGTGGGCGTCCGGCTCAGACATCACCATCTCGCTTCGTTGGGCCCGCGACATTCTCAAATCGTACCAGGAGAAAAGGCGCGATATGCCCGCGTGTTGTTTTGAGTTCAAGGGAGTCAGTGAGTACCGACGGATCAACGAGCAGGTGCCTTGCGGAGCGGAGACCGGCGAATATCATGTCGCGTGGTTGATACCATGCGGTGATCGGTGGTAGGCGTCGGCTGCATTATCTGAGTGGAGGTCATCACACGGTGTCGATCACGTACTGGCAGTCATCGCTGCACAGCCCGCCCAACACCATTGTTTTTCGCAACACTAACGCACAGTCCTCCACGAGCTCGTCCACATTGTCCAGTACGACGGTTTCGGCTCGACGCCATCGTGGCTCATCGAGTCCATTGCCGACACAGTGCGGTACCTCGGCCACCTTGGTGCCAAGCACTGGCGCAAGCCCGGAGAGGGCAAGCGCGACAAGGGCTGGGAGGACAAGTACGATGCCGGCGCCCTGTTCCTCTGCTGGCTGATGGGCATGACCCCAGCCGTCGATGGCCCACCGGGCCAGCAGACGACTCCCGCCTACCCGGCCCCGACCGGCGCGCCTCAGCAGCAGCAGCAGCAGCAGCAGCAGGGCCAGTACACAACCGCATACCCTGAAGGCTATAACCCGCAGCAACAGCAGCAGTACGGCGTCCCCCAACAGCACGGAACACCGTACCAGCAGGGAACAAAGGCGCGCCGCGGGCCATTCCCCTACCTTGTCGCCAAGATCGACACCCGCCTCCGCACAGAGAGGTACTCGGACAACTGGTGGATCGAGTACACGGGCGCCGACCTCGCTACGCTCTGGAAAGAGTACCTCGACTACTATGGCAAATCGTAGCAGGCCGCTTCTGCGGAGCTCTGACGACATGGAAAGACAGCGCGGCCGAGTACCGATCCATCCCACGCTGCCAAAAGAGAGAGTGCTTTTATGCTTTTGAAGGCGAGCAGGACGGGGAAGGGATCCATAGCGTGTCTAGGCGAGAGGAGAGTAGAGAGTAGAGAGTGCGAGAAGAGGCTGAGTGTCCGAAGCGCATCTGTCATCCCAAGAGATGTTGCAAGCCAGAGCAGAGCGGCAAGGTTAGCTAGCGTAGGCCCTGCTTGCACCTGCACCTGCACCTGCACCTGCACCTGCACCTGCACCTGCTCCTTTCTGCCTGCCAAGTGCCAAACGGCCTTGCCCCCGTCAGCATGAGATGTCCTCTGATCCAGACTCACTATTATCAGTAGCATGTTTACTGTTCACACTGCGCACGCACTGCGGATGCATCTGCAGGTGCATCTGTACGAGGCCGAGAGGCCAAAGATGTCAATGGAATGCGGGGTAAAAAAGAAGCATCAAGGCTTTTGGCGGCATTACCGCTCTTAGCAATCTGCAACTCCCAGAACGTTTCCGATCCATCCTGACGTCGGACGACTCACGCGGTTTCCGTGATTATGTGGCGGCGCGACCTCCAGGTGCAGCAGTCGTGGTGTCCCAATGGGCCGTTCGCGCCATGTCGAGCGAGGCCGCCGCCCGCAACGCCAGCGCGCACCCCGAGGGAAGGCCTTACAAGCTTATTCAGAACCTGTTTCAATCTGATGCGATCGCGCATCCCACCGGAGGCCCGCTTGTCAATCGTCCTGCGCTGCTTGGCCTCAGGTTTTTGCTTGAGGCCATTGGGTTCGGCCATCCAGGTCGTGCTCAGTCGACTTTGGCCAAAGCGTCCAGGCCATCGTCGTCGTTCCTTGCCACCAAAGCTCAGCTTGACTGGCTGCGTGAAGAATTCGAGTTTGGCGTCTACGACAGTGGCACCGAGGACGATGGTGCCTAGGAGGACGACCACCCACGACCACCGGCCGCTTGGAGCGTGTGCGGGCAGGCGAGATAATGATGCCGAACGTGAGTGCAAGCATTAAGGGGTTGGTTGAGATAAGGGCTGGTGCTGATGTCCGCAGCGTAACTGCTGTGCCGATGCGCCGAGAGAGCGACGAGCACGCGATCCAGTGCCGTATAGGGACGAGAAGATTGGCGCAAAATGGATGAGTGGAATGAAAAGCATGGTAGCGCTTCACTGTATATTGTAGAATGTTGTTTGACATGCCATGTCCAGGCCGTCAACAGGCAAGAGTCCATATCCAAGACCGTTCCGGAGGCCGACGGCTGACGCGGCCGAGGTGTTACCTCCCTGGGTTCACGTCAGCTCACCCTCGCCGCCGAGCAACTCTTGGCCGCCTGGCGCATCTTGCCGTTCCCTTTGTTCGTATTCTAGAAGCACAAGTGGGCTATCAGTGAGTGGGGATCGAGGGTCAGAACAGATGGGTGTTTTCGAGCTCCGAGACTAAGGGTTCAGCCGTGATAAGATCGGGGGTGGTGTGGGTGGCGTGGCGGATCGCTGCTCCGCCGTCACCGCCATCGTGCCACACATCTTCCCTCTGTCGTCACGCTGTCAGTATGCGTAAACTGACAGATACCAGCCCCGGACCTCCAATAACAGCAGACCCTCATGGACGGGGAACTATGCATTATCTGTCTGTACATTCATGCGACGGCGTGCCATGTGTGGTGGTGCGAGCTGGCTCTCGTTGAATGACCAAGCGCGGAGACATAGCTCATTTGGGAGAGCGTACGACTGAAGTTCAGTTCCAGGTGTACTGACACGGGTTGCTCGTCGTCACTACTTCGTACGGTCGCCGGTTCGATCCCGGCTGGCTCCAGCAAGCTGCTAATCCGTTAGCAACGCTTCACTTTTGCTACTGACGGGCAGTGAAGAGAGGGGGGTACCACTCTCTCGGCCATGCCTCTCTGAGAGACTTGACGACGAAGTTGCGCGCTCACAGCAGCGAACGTCCGTTCCTATCCTGTTGTTCACATTTTTCGCTATTGACATCTCGGTCACTACAGCGTTCGACGCGGAACTGGAACTGGACTACGGGATGTGCTTCACGAATGTACTTGGATTCGAATGGTATGGTGAACGAGGAGGCTGAGAGAGCCTGGATAGTATCGGAAGCGGAGACCATGTGCGTGCTACGGTGGCATTTTCGATTGTGGATGTGGGTGTCGACTACGTGGCAACGGCGATGGGAAGCGCAAGGAGCGCGAGCGCCACCAGCGAGGGGATGAGCTTGAGGCCGTTGGACTTTGTCGTCGCGGTCGGGGCGGGCGCGGATGACGCGACCTGAGTGGAGTTGCCCACAACCACTCCGTTGCCGATGACTGTGGCACCCTTTGAGGGGTTGGGGTCCGTGGTTGGCACCTGGAGCGCGTTTCCGAACACGGGCAGCGACTTGCAGGCAACGCCGACCTTGCATGGCGACGCATACTCGTCGCCGCACACAGGCTGGGCTGCCCTGGCTGCATTGTCTGGCATGTCAGCTTTCAAAACCCTCACAGCTGCTTACACAGAGAGCACGAAGACTTGGGGACCTGCTGGGTGTCGCCCACCCGCTTCAGAGCCTGGACGAAGGTCTGAAGATTGTCGGTGCCCATTCCGACAGCTGAAACCTCGTCGGGCGTGGGGAATGAGAGGCCCTGCAAGGGCACATCCTTCTCGACGGGGCAGTACGAGAGGAACGCGTACTTGTTAACAAAGTTGGTGCAGATGTTGTTGTCGCGCCTGGTGTCAGCTCCAGAGTCAGAGTCACCGCAGCCTACTTGGTCATATAACGGGCCTGGTACTCGAAGAGGTCACGTGTGGTGACGCCGCCGCAGTTGACAATCGAAGTGGCTTATCATCAGGTCATTGCTTCAGAAACGGGACCTACGGAGCTGGCAGAACTGTGTGACGGTCGAGACGTCGGCAGGGTTACAGAACTCCTGGAGCTGGGCATTGGTCGGTGCGAATGCCAGCTTGACAGTATCCATGGCAGTCTTGAGCGCCGGATCGTCCAGCTGCGTATTGTTTCCCAGAGCATAGAAGCGGGCGTACAGAAGTCCCTGGACAGCTGAGTAGTCGGACGTTAACGCGTTGCTCTGGCAGATATTGTTCCTGAGATCGGCAAGTTTCTGCTGGCCTGAGCACAGCTGCGACTGTGCGGCAAGATAGCGAGTACAGATTGCCTGCTTTCCTGCCGTGGACGTGTCGACCGGTGGCTGTGAGATAGCTGCGGGCGGAGTGGCGGTTCCGTCGGTGCCGGCATTGACGACCCCGCCGCCAGGGCTGCCGCTGGGGCCAGACGGGTTGGGAAGGACGATGCCGGTCGTGTCGGTGCCAGGGTTCAGAACGGGGATGGGGGAGGTAGTAGGGCCGGGCGTTGGTTGTTCTGCAGGCGTTCCAACTTGACCGGTAGGTGTCCCAACTTGAGGTGTAGGCGTCACAATCGGTTGGTCCGTAGGTGGCTGATCTGTGGGTGGTTGCTCCGTAGGCAGTTGTGTGGTAGGTGGTTGAGTGGTAGATGGTTGCTCGGTAAGTGGCTGAGTCGTAGAGGGTTGGCCTGTAGGCGGTTGTTCTGAAGGTGGCTCACCTGTAGGTGGTTGAGTCGTAGGGGGTTGCTCTGTAGGTGGTTGAGTAGTAGGGGGTTGAGTCGTAGCCGGCTGAGTTGTAGGTGGTTGACCTGTAGGCGATTGCTCTGCAGGTGGTTGAGTGGTAGCTGGTTGGGTCGTAAGCGGTTGCTCTGTGGATGGTTGACCTGTCGGTGATGGACCTGTGGCCTCTTGGACGCCACCTGTAGGCGATCCCACGCCCAGATCTTTTGTACCTTGGATAAAGTCGCTGAGAACGTCGCCTGACTGACGCTTCCGAAGGGGCACTTGGGGACACCCAAAGGTGTACTCGGGGCAGAAAGGGTTCTTTGTGACTGGAGCGTTTAGTTGGTGCCGCCACACAGTGCCTGGACGTACGGAGCGTGGCTGGGACAGTGTCCTCGCCGTAGTAGCACGTAAGCTTGAGCTCGGGCTTGTAGACCGCGACCCAGCTGCTGTCAGTCACGGCGAGCCATCATTTGCCCACGTATATTCGGCGAGGCCGTCGGGGGTCTTCACATTCTCGGCGAGGGGGCGTTCGAAGAGGGTGCCGTCTTTGGCGTGAAAGAGGACTGGGGCATGCCAGAGGTTCGCCGAGGCTACGCCGCAGGGCTGGAGGTCGAGTGCAAGCATCCTGGCAGGGACTTCGGAAGAGTGGTGAAAACAGACGGAGACGGGAGACGAACAAGGTGGGTATAGCGAGGCGGGTGTGCTGCTTAAGAACCTGCCGGAGGGGCCGAGTTGTGTGCTTGCCTGTTTACTACCTGTCCGTCCACACCGCCTCGTCGTTCGTGTCCGCACCGCCCCACTCACTGCATTCCGCGCATCCTGCGTTAGTTGAGGCGAGGCAACGGCTGCAACAAGTCGCTTGCTGG
>PQXP01000339.1:0-28928 GCA_002973495.1 Apiotrichum akiyoshidainum | reverse complement strand
GGGGGGGGGGCTAGTGAGTGAGGGAGACAAGAGGGAAAAGACCTAAACCCCAGAGTGAGAGAGAGAGAGAGTGTTTGGATCCAACGCCCCGAATGTTGACACCTTCTAAAGTGGGGGTAATGATTACATAACCCAGAACTAGAAACCACGTACAAGACGCGTCCATCCGCAAACTTGATCTTGTCTTCATTCCGTCATTCGGGAACGAATTTTGACTATTCCGACAATGTTTTTGGACGAACAACGCGAGAACGGGGAGCGATAGCGCGCATTTCCCTCAACTCTAGTCTCCCCCCCCCGCTCTGCTCCTGCTGCTCGTACGGCAGGCTCTGATGAAACCGCGCGTTTCTTCTGCGTGGCGCGGGGCAGAGAGCGAGCGTCGCCAGCCCCGTCATGAGCCGTACCGCGCGCGCGAGTCCAGGCCCCGCTTCCCGGCCGGCTGCTTCTGCAACCAACCCTCTTTCTCATCTGTCCCTCTCGTGCGCTCTCACTCTACTAACGCGTCGACTAACTACCGACAAGACTTGCCGGAGCGGGAGCGCGGTCGGACGCGTCGTGCGTGTCTTGCTCTGACGGAACAACTTTCATCGCGGAAGAGTGGTGCGGGCCCCTTGCTGACATGACACTTGGAAGAGCCAGCCAGCCAAACTTGGAACTGCTCGCTGCTCGCTGCTGGCCGGCTGCTGGCTGCGAACCAAACGTGGCAACAGCTTGCCTCGTAGCTGGTAGCCGGTACGTTTGAGCGTTGGTCTCCTCGCCACGCACGCACGCACGCACATCGGGCTCGGGCATGCGAATGCCGGCTCTGCCGAGCTGCAGTCCCGGACTATACTGACCGGTGGATGCTCAGACTGGCAGCATCGCTCGAGGCGAGTGGCGCGGCGAGCATGGTCGAGGGGCGTGCTGGCGCGTGCGTCAGATCGGGCAGACCTCCAGCTGCGTGGCCATGCCGTGCGAGCCGCGCAGAACAGGAGAAAATGCGTGCGTGCGTGCGTGCGAGATGCGTTCCGGACGAGACGTGGTGGCCGGTGCAGAGATGGAGATCGATCCCTGTCTGGCCATCTCTGCGCTCTTGTACCGTGTCCGTGATGCTATCACTACATCGCTATCGCGCGAGCGAGATCCCGATCCTGCCGTGGGAACGTGGCAACATGGCAGACAGAGGGCAGTGTGGCGGAGCAGCCAGCGATCTGCGCCGACACGGGCCGCCCAGTCGGGAGGGGGTTCTGACGAGATGGGACAGCCAGCGCAGACCCGAGTCGCTCCGTCGCTTCGGGGCGGACGTGGCCACCAGCCTCAGCGCGCGATCAGCGCACCATTATCCCCCCCGCAGCGATTCCCATGCCCGCATGCGAGCATGCGAGCAGATCAGACAGTCGCAGGTGGCTGCCAGACCCCGATCCCGCGCCGCCATCTTCGTCTCTCCGAGTTTGGCAGCAGTGTCGCGGGAAAAATGTGCGTGTGTGCCGGATGCTGTCCGGGATGCCGTGGATGCCGTGGATGCCGTCCGTTTGGGTTGTGCCTAATGAAGCAAGCATCCAGCGTCCTCCACTCTGGTTCTGGGACATGTGCTTTTCTGCAGATCGGAAGCCATCTCGCCGCTCCCTGCCCGCCATCTCGCCCACACGCACGTTCCGGCCGTGCCCACACCAAGCCCGACAGATTGCGACAGCCGGTGACGTATCGAGCTTGTCACATACTTGCAGCGGCTACGATGCGTACAGGACTAACGACAGATAGGTAGGTGGTGGTGGTGGTGGTGGTGGTGGTGATTTAAGAGACGGGGATGTACGGGACACTACTTATTGGGATGATGTATATGCCAGGATTGTCCATTGCAATGTTCGGAAAGGAGACGATGATAAAAAGAAAAGAGAAAAATGTTCAAATGTCCTGTTGGGAGAGGAGCGCGCCGCTGCTTTATGCGGTGAGGGGGCTCACGCAAAGCAGTGGCCGAGAAAGCCATGAGAGGTGATGGGTGAGAGCGCGCGGACGCTTAGCACTTCCAGCTGCCGTCGCGGTTGCCGTAGTTGCCGACCCACTCGTACGGCCAGTCCTCGGCACCGGGGATGCACTTGTTGACGGTGACCATCTGGTAGCCGGCGTTCTTCCAGAGGCCAATCTCCCAGGGGACAACCTGCTTGGCAGTGTTGTCCTGGGGCGAGTGCTGGAGGACGAGGTGGGGCTTGCCGTCGTTGATGGCCTTGGTGAGCGTGTTCTTCTGGGACGAGACGCTGGCGCCGACCGAGTCTCCCGAGTCGACGTCCCAGAGCCAGATCTTGGTGTAGCCGCGGTCGCGGAGGACGTTGACGGCGTTGTCGTTGAGGTTGCCGTAGGGGGGACGGAAGTACTTGGGCTTGACACCGAGAATCTTGATAAACGCAGTCTCGAGCTTCTCGAGCTCCTGCGAAACGCCATTGTAGTCGAGCTTGTTGAGGTCGGCGTGCGACCAGGTGTGGGAAGCGAGGACGTGGCCCGACTCGTAGAGCTTGCGGAGCTGGTTGACGTTCTCCTCGTCGTAGATGCAGCCGTAGTTGTTGCCTAGTCGTGGTTAGTGCACGGCTCCATGGACAGGATGCCCGTTTGGCAGATGGGACTCACCGTTGAGGAAGAAGGTGGCGCGGCCGCCCTGGGCTGCGATGTCGTTGCCGATCTTGAGGTCGTAGTCGGCACCGCGAGGTCCGTCTAGGAACGTTAGACTGTGCGACAGGGGGCCAGAGTGCTGGCGGCAGTAAACTCACCGTCAAAGGTGAGGGCGACGGTCTTGCTGTGAGTGCACTTGTCAATAACGTCGGCCTTGCCAGTGCAGGGCTTGGCGGTCGCGAGCGAGGCGAGGACCGCGAGGGCGGTGACAAACTTGACGAGCATGGTGGTGGTGGTGGTCGAGTCGGATATTAGGGGGGTGAGGTGAAGGTAGTGGCGTCGGAGCGCGGGATTAGGAACGAGATGCGGCGGAGAGTATTATATAGTACCGACGGAGAAGGGTTGCCGGGTGGTGGTGGTCTGAGAAAGAAGAGAAAGAACGACGGTGAAGGGGGGAGTGTTGATGGGTGGAGAAGAGGGAGGGAGAGTGCGGAGGTCTGGGGGTCTTATAGAAGAGAGAACGGTATGCGAGGGCATTCGCCCATGGGTCACCGCGTGCTGCTGCTGCTGCTGCTGCTGCTGTTGCTACTTTGGCCGCAGCGCCCAGTGTGCAACGGGGCTGGGACGGATCTCGACAATGGCACTGAGGGTTCAGCTGCAGCGCCGGCGTCGCTTGTTTGGGACAATTCAGCCGCACCAGAGGTCAGGCAGTTTGAGGTAAGGCAGCCAGGCAGCCAGCCAGGCAGCCATGAAGTCAGGCAAACAACACGGGCGGGGTCTGCTGGACGGACAGGGCATGCGCGCTTGCTCTTGCTTGCTCGGTGAGTGGGTAGGTCTCTGCCTGCTCGCTCTTTGCGTCCTATAGCTCAGGCGCCATGGCTGCCCGCGTCCCGGAAACCAGGGATTAGGAGCCCACCTAGCCATGCCGCCGCCGCCTTCGCCTTCGCCGCCTTTGGGCTGAACCTTGCCGGCGCGGGGCAGTCTTTTTTTGGTCCTGCGTCATTGTTCAGCGTCACGGGCCAAGCCCAGCAAACAGATCCTGTGGCCAGTGTCTCAGTCTTCCGAGCTTGTGTCCTTCCCACCCACCCTCCTCTCCGATTATTGTCTGCCCTGCCCTCACCCAACCCTATTTTGTGCATGCCTCTGCCTGCCGCGAGTTCTGTCCACTGACGTGGGGAGCAGATCACATCCCTTGGCCACAGCTTTTGGATCCCTGGCCGGGGCTGGTGGAGCACAGACCAGTAGAGTGGGGGAGGGGCACCCTGCGGCCAATGGCCGTGTGGTGGTGGCCGCCGTGGTGGTGCTTCCTGGGCGTGGTGGGCGGCAGACGAGGGGCGACTCGGGGCAGCGACCAATGCGGAGAATGTATCGCTCAACCTCATGCTCAAGCGCACACGCTCTTCGTGGCATCCGGACAAGAAGAAGCTACTCATCAAGGCAGTGCTGGGAAAAAGAGGTCACGTTGACACTAGAGTAAAGCTCGCCTGCCCCAATCTCCGACCGACTGCCAATGCCATCACCATCCCCATCCACATGTCCAGCTACAGGCACGCTCGCTCTCGAGCTGGCAGGTGCCAGGTGCGCAGGTGCGTACGTACCTTCTTTTTGCCTTTGGCCCAGGGGCAAAACTGCCAAACTGATTGAACCAAACAAGAGCGGAACAGAACGGAACCGCCACTATCCAATTCAGGCAGACCCAACATTAGCCTCTCGGCAACCCCCCTGAAGCCCTCGAAGAGCGAGAGCGAGAGCGAGAGCAACAGGCAGGCATGCAGGCAGGCAGGCAGGCAACAGGCGTCCACGCCGGTCGTGACCGAGCCACCACCTCTATCCGATCCGATCAGACAGCGGAACAGCGCAAGCGAGTGCGACATGCCGCCAACGCCAGCGAGCGAGCGTTATGCTGGCAGCTCGTGTCAACAGCAGACGTACGCCCGCCGAGGCAGGCAAACAAGCACTCATCGGTGGCTTTACTCATCTTGTCGTCGCCTTGAATGACCGCGGCGGCGACAGCGACTCGCAGGGCAGGCAACAGACCGTCTCATGGTCTTGCTATTCTCTGCTGTTGTTTGTGCGGTTGGCCTTGGCACTGTCCGAGGTGTGCTCTATGCATGTGCTCGTCGCCTACAGGACCGCCATCGCTGCCGCGCCGCCGTCGTACTCCATGCACAGGACCGACGGCCCTCCCACGTATCCCTCCGCGACAACAGCACAACACCACTGCCTCGGGCATCGGGGAGGTGAATCTTGACCCAGCGGCCCCACCAACAAACAGTCCAATCTCGTCCTGCATGCACCGAGGTGCTTGTCGTCCTCGGCTGTCTTGGCTCGCACACATACATGCATATGCCGAGCCCATCCTTTGAGCACCGCCACTCTTTTGCTCGGCACCCTGGCACAATTGCTCGCTGCCCCTCGAGTGGCCGTCATCAACTCAGTGTCAGGAGCTCGGTCTGCCCGTCCTCGCAAGCCCCACCCTGCAGACGGTGGAGCGCTGGCCGCCATTCGTCAGCACCCGCGCGTCAAGTGGGCCCCAGTGACGCTCGCTCTCATCTGCTCGCTTCTGCATTCAATCAAGAGGCGAAACCTGGGTCGATGCTTAACCTTGTTTCCGTCATCTTCCGTCATTGCAGGTTGGGAACCCGAGCTTGCTGGCACTGGAAGCCTGAACGGTTTGCCTAAAGTTGCCTGAATACGATTTGGTTGTCGAGGCAGCCAACACCCTGCACACCATTAGTACCACCCCACCGCCAGGTAGGAGCATGGCGGCTGGCTGGATCGGACGGGGGGAGCACCACTTTGCCGACTCTGGTGGTCGCTGTTGCCTTGCCCTCCCATTCAAGCTCTAGCCGCACCGTCTGTTCCGCCGGCGCCTCCGCGAGCGACGTCCAACAAGCTCTCGCACAAGAGCAAGAGCAAGATCAAGATCACAGTTTGAGGCGGTGCGCACCAGCATCCTCCGTGTCGTCACCGTCGCAGGGGTGCCGCCGAGACAGCCGCCCACATGATCCCGTGACATGGCACCACACTGCGCTTGCACGGACGGCCAACATGCAGACATCCCTACCCCGAAGGTGTGCCGGGCGATTTGCCGGCTGCTCTTCCGAATGGGCTTCTCGGTTCCGCCCGCCAAGACCAGCGTTGTTCTGCACTGCACCGCCGCTGCAGATCCGTTCCAACACCTGGGAGATGCACAAGGCACTCTGTGCCACACGCCTCGCCGTCATGTGTCGATATGTGTTCCTCGCCAAGGACGGCCAATCCCCGATCCCCGAGGAGGAGGAGGAGGAACAGGAGGCACAGACGCACGGTGGACGCCCGGACTGCCCAGAGATCACAGTTGCGATTTGGCTTCTCGTGCCGCACTTCCGCCTGCTAGCGCTCCACAGCGAGCACCGCCTCTCGCTCCCGTGCTCGGCGTCCTCGCCCCTCCGAGACACTGAGCAGCACGAGGTGTCTCGCTGACAGCGTCTATTCCCAGCTTCCCAGTCAGGTCAGTTGCACCGAACGCACGACCACGACGGCCGCACCGCCACAGAGACATTCCGGGGCCAGGAACTCTTGCCGTCAGCGGCACGGCGCTACACGACGACATGCATGTTCAGAGGCACAGCGCGCGAACAAGCAGCGTCGCCCGAGCGCCGAGCCCGAGCGCCGAGCACAAGAGTGACGCTGCACCCGCCACATGACCTCTGCAAGCTGCAAAAGCTGCGAGGGCCCGTGTGTCCACAATGCTTCGCATCGCCCGCCCAGCAGGTCTTGCCCATTATCCTGGGAACCGGGGTCCAAGCGCCGCTTCTGCCGTC
Organism: Apiotrichum akiyoshidainum; assembly: GCA_002973495.1. Taxonomy (NCBI): domain Eukaryota; kingdom Fungi; phylum Basidiomycota; class Tremellomycetes; order Trichosporonales; family Trichosporonaceae; genus Apiotrichum; species Apiotrichum akiyoshidainum. The sequence goes on along the minus strand of PQXP01000339.1, from coordinate 22,539 downwards.
GTGTGATGCGGGCAAGGAACGAGGCGCCGGGCGCCACGCTGCAGGCTGCTGGCTGCATGCTGCTGCCATGGCCGACAGACCCGCCGTCGGATTCGGCACGGCCGCGCGCGCGCGCGAGCGCGCTTGGCGCCGCCGCCCTCGTGTCCTGCGTGCCGCAAGCGGGTGTCATCTCTGCCAGAGGCTCGTGCGCTGGGATCCTCTGCTCGGTTCCCCTGCTCCCGTGGTCCCCTGCACCAATCCCCGCTCGCACAGCCCTGCCCCTCGCATGCCCGCCGCTCTTTGTTCCCCCACCTCTGGCAGGCTCGCCGCCGGGGACCCGCAGGGCCGCCATGCCGAATGTGGTTGTCGCAACAGGCAGCAGACAAGCAGACAGACAGGCAAGCAGGCAAGCAGGCTTCGCGACGCCCGACCCCGCCACCGGCGACATCTGGACAGGAAGAAGGAGCGTCCCTGGCAGCCGGGCACACCCGTCGCGGAATGCCCGCTGTGCAGTCCACGGCGACAGGAGGCCATTGTCCGTGCGCAACTTGTGCTACTTACTCGGAAGCGTGCTGACATGTACTGACGACCGACGACCGCAGGATGCTAAACACCTCCCTCCCCGAATCTCCCAGAGGAGTTCCGACGAATGGCTCGAGGGGGGTGGGCTGTTCGCCGCTGCTGCTGGACACGAGTTGCCCGTCAGTGGAGCGCTGCGCAACGATCAAGGCAGGTGCGGCAGTCCGAGTAGKCTSKGCMGAKSAGSGCGAAMCCGCGACGCCGCGTTGAAAGAGCAATTCCTCGTCGCTCACTCGTGCCGCGTGCTCTCTGGCGTCGACGTCCCGGTTGCAAGTCAGCTGCGGGTATTCCCTCGGACATTGCGGACCCCGTCTGCTAGCTGAGAAAACGATGCATGTGTATGGTGGTATGGTACAGCCCGCCGCGCCTACCGGTCGCGGACGCGGGCGTAGAGTCCCGTCGACGCATTGGCTGCCAAGCGGGCGCGGACTCGCTTTTGTGTCTCTTCTCCTCCCTCCTGCTCCTAGTCGCTTTCCGTGGCTGCTCGCTCCGCCGGCGCGTCGGCCGATCGCTGCCGGCGGGGGTCCGTGCCGCACAGCTGATCGCGAGCAGCGTGTGCGTGTCCGGGCACAGAAGCAGGCGGGTGCCGCTGCTACGCGCACTGGTCGCCTCGTGCCCGCGCCCGAGCCCGAGTCCGCGCCCGAGTCCGCGCAATTAGCCCTCGAGCTCGCCGCTCTTGAGCGCCGCCGCGTCGAGCTCCTCGTCGTCGCTCTCGAGCTCGTCGTCCTCGCCGTCGTCGGCGCCGCCCTCGGCCTGGACCCTGGCCCTCTTCTCCTTCTTGGTCTCGGAGCCCTCAAAGTACTTCTTGCTCGTGAGGGTGACGAGGGCCTCGTCGGGGATCGTGCCAGCCGTGCTGGAGAGTCAGCGGGGATTTTGCAGTGGAAGGGTGGGAGGGAAGCGGGCAGGGGAGGAGTACTTGAACGTGAAACGGGTGTGGCAGTGAGGGAAGGAGCAGGCAAGGGTGGTGGCGGCGCCGGGCATACGGGGCGTACGGCCGGGCGAGCACATTGCACATTAAAGAGCAACTGCCCGCCACACACCCTGCTGCCCTGCCGAACAGCCCAGTACCGAGTGGCACGGACCACACAGGATAACGGCGACAGGTGTCACCGCCGTTCCTATTGCCTGGCAGCCGTCGTGGTGACTTCGGCAAGCAGCAGGCCGCAATCAGCCGCGCCTCCGAATTGCGATCCACGACTCGAAGAAACTAAAGCCCAACGATCATAACCGGCGCGACACGAACTTCAAGAACGAGAAAGTCTTCGACGCGGTGCAGTCGATCTGGCGGATCCACTTGTGGAAGCTGCCGTCAGCATGAATACGACACGACCGACGACTCACGTGTTGGACTCGAGCTCGACCTCGCGGAGGCGCTCGTAGATCCACCTGACCTTGAAGTCGTGCATCTTGTCGGCGTACTTGCCAAAGTCGACGTAGGAGCGGGTCTCGTCGCCGCTCTTGGGGAGCGTGCGGGCGCGCTCGTTGTACGTCTTGAACTGGGGCTGCTCGAGGAGGAGGCCGAGAGGGGGGGCCTTGGGGATGTGGATGCGCTTGGGACCTGGGTCTGTTAGAGCTGAGGCACTGGAGGACAGCTGTGGACGCACCAAAGGTCTCGGGGAGGAGCGAGGCGGGGGTACCTGTACGGCACGAGAGCATGGCAAGCGACATCATCTTGCGCTGGGAGAGTCAGTACAAGGTTGTGGTGGTCATGGCGCAATGTCGTCAGGCGTCGAGGGCACACCCTAGACTCTTCATATACCGCGCCAGCCCTCGTCACACTCACGATCTGGTGGAGCATGAAGCTCTGTCCGTGGATGCGGACCGAGATCCACTCAATGTCGCCGTAGACGGTCGGATCCCGGACGTCGATGGAGATCATAAAGCGCTTGACCGAGTTGTCGTTGAACGGCTTGCCGACGGTGTAGTTGTGAAAGTTGTGCGTGCCCTTGTAGACGGCAATGATCTCACGGAAGCGGCGGAGGGTGTCGGCGTCGCAGCGCCATCCGCGGCGGCGCTCAAACTCGCCGCGGGCCTTGGGGTCGACAGCCTCACCCTCGACGGGCTCGGGGATTGCGGGGGCGGCGTCGACAAACTCGAGCGGGCCCTTGACGACGTCGCGCCAGCCGGGCGAGGTCTCGTCGAGGACCTTGGCAAAGGGGTCGTTCGAGGCGGGGGGCAGGAGGCAGTACGAGGGGAGGAGGTACTCGTAGACACGCGAGTCACAAGCACTGCGAGTTAGCGGGTCTCCAGCTGCTGACAACTCACGTCCTGGCCTGGAACGACTTCATGGTGCGGACAAAGCCCCACATGCGGATCTGGTCGGGGAGGAACGAGTTGACGTAGGCGGTCAGGTCCTCAAACTCCTCGGGGACGGGGGGGTCGAGAATCATCTTGAACGAGATGCAGTTACCAGCAGCGTGGACACCAGCGTCGGTACGGGCAGCGCGCTGGAGGTCGACCTTCTTGTGGTCGCGGGCGTTCTCGTCCGAGATGGCGCCGGCCTTGGCGAGCGCGGCAAACAGGTCGCCCTCGATGGTGCGCGAGCCGTGGGTCTGGCTGGCAAGGTCAGCTTCCAGAATCTTGCAAGTCGTGGAGAACACCACTGGGTCGAGTGGAAATGGAGTCCACCCAGCGTCACCCACCACTCGTACTCACATCTGCATGCCGCTGTAGCCGGTTCCGCAGTATCCGACCATGACGGCCGCGCGCTTCTTCGGAAGGCGCTTCTCCTTGTCCTCCTCCGTCTCGCCGTCGGCGTCCGTAGGCTCGATCTTGACCGCACCGCTCGCAATCGCCTCCTCCTCGTCGACAGGCTTCTTCTCACGCTTGGTGAACCAGCTCTCGCCACGTGCCTTGCCTCCGCGCCCCTTCTGCTTGTTCTTCTCGCGCATGCCCTTCTGGTCCGCGCGCGTGTAGCGGCCGCCGCGGCCGCCACGGCCTCCGCGCTCGCCGCGGTTACCGCGCTCGTTCTTTCCCTCGCCGCTGCCCGAGGCAGCGTTCATGGCGGCCTCCTCGTCGACGACGGCAGGCATCGCGACGCGCTTCGCATCGGGGGCATTGTCGTCCTCGGCCGCGCGCTTCGCGGGGGCGGGCTGCTCAGCAGCGGGCGCGGGCGCGTTGGATGCGGCGGCGGGTGCCGGGGCAGGGGCGGGGGCGTTGTCCTCGGCCATGGTTGTTTCGATAAGAGTGGAGAGGAGAGTATGATGGCAACAACTTTGCCAGTTCAAGACTTCAAACACACCGCCAGCCGCCGCCGCTGGAACATTTTGGATTTGCACGTGACGTCGACCACATGGCAGGTGGAGGTCCTCCCGCCAGCGCTCTGCGTTCTGGCTCTCCAGATCTCAAGGCTTTGATCAACATGCATCGTCTCTTGACAGCCTTTCATGATACCGAATTTACACAGGACTTCTAGATTGGTACAATATGCTCATGAGGGGTAGTACAATACGTCTTGTACGAGTCGTGGGCCGGCATGGTCGGTGGTTGTGTATTGTGGGTTGTCGCGCTGTTTGGGTGGCTTGTGCAGATCTCGGTTCTTCCACTGAATTGTTTTGGTATTGAGAGTCGTTATCAATGGGACCGCTGCCGCGCAGACGCTCACATGATCCTCAGAACAGCTGGGTCCCAGAGGTTGCTGTATAGCATGCGCGTCTCCTCCTCCTCCTTCTTGGCCCGCAGGCAGATGCGGCAGACGCACTCGCGGAGGGGCGCGCGGGCAGACCACCACGCTGAGCGGATGACATACGAGGCGACCGGTCCGAGCTCCGTCATTGGCGCGGGGACGTGGGGTAAGCTGTACTCGAGCTCCTCGCCGTCGAAATCCGACTGGCTGTAATCCGTGACATCGTACTGCGACTCCGCATAGTCTTCGGGCTCGGGGCTCGGGGTAGCTTTCCTGGCGGGCTCGGCGGGCTTCCGGGGGGTCTCGCCCTCATCGGAGGAGGCACAGGAGGAGGAACGGGCGGACATTGTGACCGACTCGGTGCGTGCTTCTTCCTCCTCAGACTTGTCGCTCGACTTGTCGCTGGTAGAGGACTCGGCCGACTCAGCAACAGAGGCCTCGGGCTTGATGGCCTCCTCGGTTGGCGCCTGGTCTTGCTTCTCGGAGCCACTACTCGAGTCGGAGCAGGCCTCGCGGCGGCGGGACGGGTGCTCCTCACCGCCGTCGTCCCCCGGGGCGAGCTTGCGCTTCCCAAGAGACGACGAGGGCGAGGTGGGGGCAGGGTTGGGATTCGGAGCCACTTCAGCGGCAACCTCCATGGCAGCCTCCTCGTCCGAAGCGAGCTGGATCGCGCTGGCCATCATGTCCGGGCTGTCATCCGGGGTGACTAGGGCAGTGTTGACAGTGTCCCCGCTGCTCGAGTGCGACGTCCGGCCGGAACCGAGACGCGGGCGGTGCGGAACGGGGAGCTCGTCGTTCATCTCGTCCTCCTCCGAAGATTGCTTACGCTTGCCGAGCGACCCCTCGACATCGGCGGCAGCGGGCGACGATTGCGAAAATAGCTGGTCGTCATCGGACTCGTCGTCCTCGTCCTCGTCAACATTGTCATCTTCAGAAGCGCCCTGCATATCGTCCGTGGCTTCGTGCTCGGTGGGCGAGTCCCATCCCTCCTGAACCAAAAACTCGGTACTGGCCGACTCGTGATCTTTGACGGCCTCGATGCGCGGCGACTTGGGTGGCTCCGAGGTCGCAGTGGTAGGCTCCAAGGGCGGAGTAGTGTTCTTGGCAGCGGTGGAGACGAAACGGCCCTCGACCCAGGCTGCTTCCTTGCCGAGGAACTCGAGCAGTTGAGGGATACCGAGAGAGTCGCATATCTGTTCAGCGACATCGGGGGGATTGTTGATGCGGTGTATCTCAACAATCTCACCCAGGGGACCTTCGAGGCGACGCTGGAGAATGCCGGTGAACTGGTCGTCGAAAAGCTTCACCAGCGACACAGGCGGCAGGAAGCACTTGCCATTGTCACTTCCGGGAGGGAAGAAGCGACCAGCGCCGACCCGGGGAAGGCGCTCGGCATAGGGCGTGCTGCCTGGCTTTGATGGGAGACGCGCAGAGTTGGCAATGACCTGGAGTGGGGTATGCGAGTCGGTGCGGCCCGAGGCAAGCTGCGCAACCTCGTCGCTGGGCATGACCCAGTAGCCGTTGTAAAATCGTTCCTTTGCCCATTCGGTGACGCATGCTTCGATAAGGCGCTCGCGGATCAGCGGCATGACGGCCCTGCTGCCAAACTGAAGACGCATCTGATCCCAGCGGCAATCGACCGCGTCGTACTGTCCGGTAGCCACCTGCTTCTGCCACGTGTGGAACATTGTCTTGAGGTCTGGCCCGTCCTCGTACTCGGAGTACTCGTCGTCCCAAATCCTGGACACGAGGTCCTTGAACTGGTGGGATTCTAGTTTTGACGGGCAGTGATTGTGATATTTGAAGAGCTTGATCTTGAGCGTCCACATCAGGGCCTGGAGGTTGTAGGCGTCCTCGAGTCGCTTCTTCAAAGGAGTGTTGTGCAGGAGAAACTCGTCCTCGACGGCAAGCTCAGCCATCACGCGCGAGTTTCCAACACCAAAGAGGACGTGGTCGGTAACAGCCGCGGCCTGCCCCCATGGCACGGTGGCGCCGAACATGGGCCCGTCCCTGGCGCAGCGCACGAGTGCTCGTTGGAGTTCCACCATGATGCCCTGCTCGCGACAGGCTTGGCAGACCAAGTCTCCGACTGGGAGCGGCATTCCAGTAGCGTCAACGTCACCAGGTTTGCTGGGAAAGAGACGAAGGTCGTCACGGATACTCGCGCGGAGACAGTTTGTGCAAAAGATGTTGTAGTGAGCTTCGCATGTTGCGATATCGCCGAGCTTGTTGGTGGCCGTCATGCAGTCACGTTTGGCACTACGAGGAGGGATGCTTGGGTGGCTGTAGAGCCTGCAGGGGACACAGACCATGACGGAAAGTAGACGAACAAACTGGAGCTGCGTTCGCGTGGTGTTGTTGTGCAGGTCTGCAGGCTTGAGATCGGGCCGCATGAGCTTCAGGTACTGGTCGGTCCAGAAGGGGTGGTTGTTGACTAACCGCATCAGCCATAGGTCTGATTGTAAGTTGATCCGCTGCAGACTCACTCGCATTGTTCCATCCGCTCGACACCAACCGCATCTCGAGGAGGGCCTCCCGACAGCGCACGGCGTAGATGACCTGTGGGGATCCATGGGGGGGAGCGTTGCGCCAGTCATGGGCCATGCCGTCGTTGACGAGCCAGAGGATGCGACTGTGTTGTCAGCAACCGGGGTTACTGCAGGGCGTACTTTATCAGCTCTGGTGGGAGATTTCCCCATCCGTACTGGCCCTTGTTGGGCCTCGCCTTTGAGCTCTTGTGGATGGCATTGTTATCGTGGCGGCGCAGCAGAGGCTGGTGACTAGCAGCGGTTGATTCAGCAAGTTGGGAGGGGAGAGGGAGGGAGAGAGAGGAGCGACCACTGGATGAGGTTGCCATGGTCTCAGCTCGGTGCGAACTGGGAGATGCGTCGTGACCGGTGGGTTTAGATCAACCGGGGCGGGAGGTGCCGTGCCCGAGATGGGGTGGGCGGCGGCTGCGCCAGTGTGGAGGGGAGTTGGAGTGGCGGCGATGATGACAATAGGGGCGAGGCTGCGGTGAGTTGAGGGCTGGTGGTTGTGAGATGAAGGGGTGGGATGGAGGTGGGGGTGACGAGTGTACTGGCTGCGGGTTGGCGTATGCGTAACGATGGAATGCAACAGAGGAAATGGGGTCAATGGACAATGGGGGAATGGACAGATGATGATAATCCGGACTGGTGATCTGGGCTGTGTGTGATGGTGATGAGGGGCGTGGCGGTGGTGATGACGGCTATCCGAGCAGAGAGGGAGAGTGAGAGGGGGAGTGAGTGAGTGAGAGAGGGAGGGGAAGGGGAACAAGGACGCGCGATATGGAGGTGGCTTTCGCTGTTCTCTCACGGATCGTGTGTGGAGAGTGGCGATTTTTTCTTTTCGAGGAGAGCAGGAATGTGCCCTGTGCGTTCCACCGTATTGTCGCTCTGCGAGAGAGGGCGGGGTGTAGCTGGGACGATGGGGAGCACGGGTGGATGGATAGTGACGAGAGGCCAAGAGGTAGAGAGGGGCTTGGGAGGGGGGAAGGGAAGGCGGTGGTGGCGGGGATAACGACGCTGTCCGGTCAACCATGATGCGCGTTGCGTCAACCACCCCAACCCCTGGATCCTGGATCTGGATCTGTCGCCACTAGCGCGCCTAATTTAAGCCACGTGGCTTTGGGACACCTATTTCCTGCGCCTATTTCCACATTTACCTCCGTTGTTGACCCCATCCCAATCTGATCAATCTGATCCCGCAGTCTCCTCCTCCACTCTCTCCCAGCCGGGCTCCCTCCACTCGCAATGTCCAAAATGAAATGTCCACAACTGTGGTATTTCCGACCACTCTCCACAACCACCACCCACCGCCCACCATGGACTTTTCCTTCAACGCCGTCGCCTCCAGTGAGCTCAGCGCTCGTTTCTTCTAGCTGACACATCCAGAGTGCCGTGATCAGATGGCAAAGTACCAGCAGGTGTGTGCTCGTTAGACCGCCCAGCAACAGGTCACATTGTGCCGAGCCGCTGTACTGACGCACATAGTGTGTGATGAAGAACCAGGACGGCGACTGGGGAACCATCTGCCGCGCCGAGGCTATTGCTGTCACAAAATGCGCCGACGAGAGGTAAGGCTCCGCCCACTGGCACGCCGAGCTCACTTTACACAGCGTCCCCCACCTCACCGACCTCAAGAAGGCCTGCGCGAACCAGATCTGGGAGTACCGCAGCTGCCTCGACAAGAACGGCGCCGAGTCAGACGACGTCCTGAGGGAGAAGTGTGGCGACAAGCTCAAGGCGCTCTGGGAGTGCACCGAGGCGCGCGTCGCGGAGATTGAGAAGCAGCAGTGATGAACAACAGCATGGCATTCGGTCGCGGTCGGTTAACAGAGTTGCTCACTACTAATCTCGACGAATACGACCTGGATACCTGCTCTTTGGCTCGAACATATCTTGACATGACTTCTGACACTGTTTCTATCAGGCTATCGTGGTCTTGACCGCATGGTATAGCGCACAGGGCGCTCTCGCCGTCTGCATCGTATGCCTTTCCTGCTCCCTTTCTCGAAGCCCTTGCTCACGTCCCGCCCCACCCTACATCGAAGGCCAGTAGAGGAACTCGGCCATGGCGATGGCAGCCCCGCCGCGCTCCACGCGCGCGAGGTGGACGAGGTACGCCTTGATGTGCTGGTTGCACCCGTCGACGTCCCCGGGGCGGAGCACCGCGAGGCGCGCGCGCAGCTCGTCATACTGCCTGTTCTTAAACTCCTGCAGCACGCCCTCGAGCGCGGCCGCGACGAGTGGCTGCTCGATGCCGGGCAGGCGCGCAATGTGCGTCATGGGGCGCGGGGGCATCTCGAGAGGGACTGCTTGGATCTGCAGTGAGTGGATGGGCCTGCGGGGTGGGTGGGGGCCAGGGTGGAGTGCGAGACGGTGTGAGGGGCCAGCTCACCTTCTGACGCTTGACCGCGCTCTCCTTCTCGGCGAGGCGCTCCGAGGCGCGCGTGGGCGTCTGCGTGTGAGTGTAGGCACGTTTGGGAGGGCCCTCCCCCTCCCGGGGTCCGTTTCCTGTCGAGCGCACATGTACACGAAGAGCCTTGGCGGCGCCTGCGATGTCAGTGTCATCTGTGTGAGGGGCACAGAAGGCATACGTACAGTTCTCAGAAGGACAGGAAGCCGCAGCGGGGACCTCGCTACCGATCTGCGGGAATGAGACATGGACCGCGCCCGAGTCGCCACCGCCACCGCCGTCGCCGCCGCCGCTGGAGCCGCGGTGGTCGTTCTCCTTGTCGTTGTCGTCGTCAGCACCCTCGCCCGAACCGTGGTCGTCATCGTTGCTGTGGTCGCCGCTGCCGCTGGTGCCATTGTCGGCCGTGTCGCCATTGTGGTCGCCGTCGCTCTCCTCGCACGCGTCGTCCTCGGCCTTGCGCTTCTTCTCCGAGGACGAGGGAGAGAACGCGGCGGCGCGCTCGTTGCGGGGGCCGTCGCACTTGCCAGGCTCGCGGGACTCGAAGGGGCTCGCATCACGGGCCTCGGGAGTCGCGGAGCCGCCGGTGTCGCGCGGGGAAACGTACTCGGTAGGCATGGTGGGGATGTGCGGCATTGCAGTAGGCATGGGAGTGAGGAGAAGTGCAGAACCGAAGAGGGGGCGGGGTATATGTATGTCGCTCGGCGCAGCGGGAACCGAGGGGAAGCGAAGGCGGACGGACCGGGTGTGTCTGCTGCAGACCCAGAGCCGCGCTGATACCAGTACACCGGAACTTGGGTTGTGGGATTTGTTCTGATTTATTGCCGCACAGCTACCTAGCCGGGCGGGCGTGCTCTTCACACACACCTCTCCGCCGTATCGGCACACAAAGACTCCCCCTTCCCATTCCCATACACAGTTGCTCCACAGTCTCCTACCGCACTCAACATTCCGTCTCATGTCGTGCTTCTTGTTTCTGATCACATGAGGATCGTGTGCCATATAGCCGCTGTGTCTAGGAGACAGCCTTGCCTGCCGGCCCCCTCGCGTACCGCTGTTGCCGCTCTGCCTTGCCTCCCTCTCCTTCTATTCCTGGTTTTATCATACAATCGCATCTATTGGATCTAATCATACAAGGAGTCGGGAAGGACGTGAACGGGGGACATGAAGGAATCGTGGGTCGTGAATCGTGAATCGTGAATCGTGAATCGTGAATCGTGAATCGTGAATCGTGAATCGTGAGTCGTGAGTCTTAGTGTCCAGTGGCACTCAGGAGGGCGGGCCCCGTATGAGCCCCGTGCGCTGCGTGCGCGGAGTGGGTAGAACCATCCGCCTACGCAAAGTGCCACGAAATCGGGAACACGCCGTCATTGAGGCTCTCGCCGTGCAGCTGCTTCCACAGCGTCTCGCTCATGTCGAGGCTCCCGCGGGCGCAGCCCGGGCACAGGTCGACGACCTTGGCCGTCGCGGTCCGGCCCGTCGTCGTGTCGGTAATGACGACACTGCGCCCGCACGGGCCCTTGCCGATGGCCGAGCCGCCGAGCTCGGTCCACTGCGGCGCGTTCATGGCCACCACGAGCTCGGTGCCGTGGTTCTGCCACCCGCACGCGCCGATGCCCACGTCGGGGTCGTAGTAGGACGCCCGGCCGCCGGTGAACTCTTGCTGGCCGGTCGGCTGCTGCGGCTGCGACTGGGTTGGCTGCGGCGCCTGGGTCGACTGCTGCGGCCTCTGCGAGAACAGGGGCCTGCGGCCGCCGTGCGAGCCGGCAGGGGCACCGAGGGCCGCGGTGGCGGCGAGAAGGGAAAGGGCGAGCGTGGTCAACATTGTTAGGTGTCAGGCGGAAAGCGTCAGAAGTTGAGTGTGAGATGTGTTAGGAGTTAGCTGTTAGAGTCGTTAGAAGTCCTATCGGAGCGTTCGCTAGGGCGAAGGAAGATCGTTGGCTGGTGGAGAGTGAAGACGATGCCTCTTCGAGTACCTTTATATAGGGGAAAATTCGGAGCGTTGTCTGCTTGGAGCATATACACCTGCTCGCCCTACAGCTTCAAGGGCCGAGTCATAAGCCATGCATGTCATGTGCTCGGTCGGGGACCTTTGGGGGTTAGAAGGAATGTGCCACACATCGCTTTCGTGAGGCACACCTTTGGATCTCGACCGAGAAAATATAAGCTTTCCGCCGCAGACCAGGGCGTACTGGGCTCTACGGATCCCCACCGCACAGGTTCCAGATTCCAAGATCCGTGTAATGTAGCCACCACAGCTTTTAAATCTCTCTCGTGGCTCTCTGTGCTTCTCGCGTGCTTAGTCTCCCGTCTCCAGCATTGCAGGAAGTATGAACCTCTCTCCTCTCCTCTCCGGCCCTTTAGAATCAAACGCAGGCGTTAGCCTACCGTAATTCCTCGCCTCTATCCTTCGGTCACGTAAATAATTTGGCCTCGGGGCACCGAAGCGCGTCGCGCGCGTCCTTGCGCGCCCACGTGCCCTACTGATAGTGCGCAGAGCTGAAGAGGAAGGGCGATGCAGCAGCAGCACAGGATTGTACCCGCGTACCCGGATATCTGGAGGTGGCGCGGCGGGACAACTTCGGATAGGATCATGCGTTTATCGCACCTGCACCGACGCTGAGAGTACGCAATCGCGACCGTGCACCCAGTGAGTCATTGTCCTGGTGCTTCTGTCCATTTTTAAGCGGTGTTGAAGCTGTGAAATCGCTGGGCAAACGGGAGAGAGAGAAAAGAAATAAAATTACACAAAAAGGCAGTGATGCCCCGCGGAGCTTAAACATCGTAGGCCGCACCCATCACGGCGTGCCTCTTGACCCGAGACTCTTCGATGACCCAACTGAGGCGGTGTACGGGTGGCGACTTGCCGCTCGGACCAGGAAGGTCCCTTGCCGTCCGCCACGCCACACTGGAACCATCATGCCGACTTCCAATGTTCACTCGGCGGCTAGTCTCTGTGCAGCCACAAGTGAAGACCCTTGAAGCCTGTACATCATTTCGACTGAGACGGCAAGTAAGCAAGCACTCGCGAACGGTAGAGTTCCTCCCTTACAGTCGGAGGTCTGGGGACATGACAGAGAGTGCTGGGGTGTGGATATCGTCCGCTGTTGGGAAGCAGCAAGGAAAAGTTTCATTCTTTGGGGGAGTCGGTGGGTGCACTCGCGACAAGGACTATCTTCTCGTTACTTTCTGTCAAGTAACTCGAACAGACGGGCGCTTGAGGAACCGGGATGTTTGTTTCGAGGTGTGCACCTAATGGTCCAATCTTTGGCCAGCCTGGGAGCTCTGCCTCCCCTTCGCGCCGTACCTGCGAGGTCGGGATCATCGGGACGTGCTCTTACAACAGCACTGGATGTCTGCTGATGTTGTGGATGCTGTTATGGAGGTGGAGGGACTTGCCACATGCGAGACCTGTACTTCTGTCAAGCAGGACCTTCCCGCCGGGAGCGCAGGCAAGGGACAACTCGCTTTCCACTATCTGATACTGGACGACTAAGGAGACTAGACCCCCTAATGTCAGATCTTTAATTATCCAATTCCTAGGTCCAGCGGCGTGGTGCATGGCGTTGACGGTGTCGACTGGGGTACGGGACATGTCGTGACCATCGAGATCGAAGGAGAGAAGGGTCACGACGCTCAGCGCTCCTCATCCTCGTACCGCCCACTTTCAATCTCCCCGTCAGGTCCGGCTTCCCGGGTAGTGGGAGAGCGTCAATATCTACCGAAGCTCTGCCGCCGCCGTTGTGCTTCCCTCTTTGACCAGCCCGCCCATGGTCAGCGCGACCGGCCCACTGGCATCGACACGCCATCTAGGCAGGGTAAAAGACACCCAAGTAGGATTTGCCGCGGAATGTCGAGTGGAAGGTGGGACAATAATGTGTCAGTTCGCCACATGTACCCTTCCTGTAGCATGTGCTCACGCCCTTGCGTCAAGGCCACCACCAACAATCGCGCTCACGACTTGGACGCTTCCTTGTCTCCAAGCCAGCAGCGACAGGTTGAGTTCCCTCAGCCTGCAGTTCTGGATGGTGCAAATGAATCTCAGCGTCCTGGAAGGCAATTGATTATTGCACAGCTGTGCCTTTTGGCCACTTTTGTACATCTGGTAAATATAGAAATCAGCCTGCTGTCCGCGCCAAGCGGGAGGGGTGGCGCTACGAACTTTGGCAGGCTCTAGCAGGGCTGACAAACTGGGGCTCCCCGGTCTATACAAGCCAATCTCATCAGGTCGCTGCCAAGGCGTCACTTGTGCAACGAGGTCCGCAGCTCCGCGGTGTGAAGCGACCTTCCGCGACCCCTGTCCGCGCGGGTGGCGACTTTTGGTGGCGTTCGTGGCGTTTTAGGCACTCTGGGCCGTCCGAATCGTAAAATGACCCCAGTGCAGCCGGGGCATGTGGCCGAGAGTAACGAGTTGATCGTCAATGTAATGGCCAGAACGCCTGCAACAGTCTCATTACAACATGCTTGACGCCCGTTCCAAATGCTCCGTTCGGTAGCGGTGATGCCGCGGTTGTGAATCTCAGCGCGGGATGCTTTTTAGCCGTACCAATAGCTTGCTCAACGCCGTTCAGCACTTCACATCCCACTCCATATAGTGCTGGCACGCATGGCCCAATGCACGCCCCGACACCCCATCATGCCCGACAACAGCGACAAGGAGCAGCCCCCTGCGGTAAACGATGAGGAGCGCTTGCGCATGCTCGGCTACGATGCCAAGCTCGGTCGTCCACTTGGGTTCTGGTCGTGCGCGGCCATGAACTTTTGCCATTTCGGATGGACCTTTGAGCTGGGAACGCTCTCCATCATGTACTCGTGGAAGGGCCCCCTTCTCTTTGTACGTCCTCCATGAAGTGCATGAAGTGCATGCTGCTGACTCCAGGTCATAGGCTACCCGTTCTCAGCTATCCTCCACCTCATTCTCCTCGGTCCTTTCTCCGAAATGGCCTCGGCGTATCCCGTCGCTGGCGCCATGGCCAGCTGGGCATGGAAGTTTGCCCGAGCGGGTGTAGGCTATGAGTGCCATTGGGGCTGGTTCGTCAGCGGCATCGTCCTCACGGCGCATGTGAGCAAGGTAAGGCCATGTCGCGGACTGCACTGATTCAGATCCTCCTCTATCTCTACAACGTGTCCGCAGTGATTACCCAGTTGTACATTCTCGCTGCCGACATTCCCATGGTCTCAAACGCGGGTGTAGCAGTGGATCCCAAGCTGTGGTGGAATCCAACGTTTGACGCCGCCGTCATTACAATCACTTCTGTCCTGCTCATCTCTCGCACGTCGCGCTCCCACAAGTTTTGGCTTACTGTTGGAACTCTCAACTTGGTTCTTGGACTGGCAATCATCGGTGTCCTCATCATGGCTACAGTGAAGACCAGGTATGTCTGCTCAACCTTTTCTCTCCACCTCACCATCGCAGACATCTGCCAGCCCACATGGGGTTCCCGACAAGATCCCAGTGGACTCGCTCGTTTTCGTTCACAATCTTCATGGGACTCCCGATGAAGACAACGGCAATGGATTGCCCGGCACAGTGAGCAGGCTGCGATACAAAACTGACCTCAGCATGTCTGAAGAGACTGTCGAACCAGCCCGGAGTGTGCCACGGATCATGTGGGTGTCCACAATCACCCACTTCATGTTGACCTACACCGTCGGCTGTCTCTACATTTTCGGCACTGTACCCCTGGTCGGAGAAGTCGGAGGGGAGAACCCGATCGTGAGTAAACTCTTTTGTTTCTGGGCTAAAACCAGCTCGCTATGAAAAAGGCCGCTGGCTTGGGCGAGATCCCCACCATGATCATTGCTTTCCTCGTCATCGTCTGCTGTGTAATCCAGCTACAGGCAAACGTGGTTGTTACATCCCGGTTTATCTTTGCCATGGCCCGCGACCGTGCCCTCCCATTCGGAGAATGGCTGGAGATGACAAGCAAGGACCGAGAACCTTGGGTTGCCGACCTGGTAATCATTGGTGCCATGTACATCAGCATCGTCAATTGGTTTGTGCCCCAGTCGTTCAACTACAATCTCATCCAGAGCGCCTACTGGTTCATGTCGGTTGCCTATGTGAGTTGGTAGCCTTGCAACGCTGATACCAAGATCCTGCCGTTCGGACTGTACCTCTTTGCCCACGTCGATCTACAGCAAGAGCGCGGCGACTTCTCGCTTCGCAAGTGGAGTAAGCCAATGGCCGCCATTGCAACGGCGTGGATGGTCATTCCTATTGTCCAAGGCTGCATTCCAATCTCTTTCTGGAACATCCTTGTTGACGACAAGAGTGAGTCCAGAGAATCCGACTGCCCGTGCACTAACATCAGTCAAACCGGGGACAATCAGTGCCTTTCCCTTTGTTTTCCTCGCCGTCTGTGCTCTGCTTCTCGTGTCTTGGTTGTTGATCGGTGAGTCCATCTGGCCACCCGGCGACTATCCTAACCGCAGGTCATCACTACCTCGGCCCGATCCGCGCTCTTACCATCTGGACGGCCGGAGTTGAGATCAACCCTCGTGACTTTGCGACCGCCTCGCAGCAGCGAAGAAGCGCGTTGTCGAGCATCTTCACCTGGCGGAAAAGAAGCATGCTCAGCTCCCGCACCTCTCAGAGCGGCTCGCGCAGCGAGCCGTCCAAAAGGTCAAGGCCTGTTCCAGAGAGCGAGGTGCTCGCTCTCAACCCCGTCGATGCCAATGCTCACTCGCCGCGTGCACCGATGGCTATGAGTCCAGGCCTCGAGTCCCCCGGCCCCTTAGAACCAGGCTCTGTGAGCCCTCGGTCGATGGGGTTCCCGACGCACTCGACCTTTTTCGCTCACCAGGAGACACGATTCGAACCGACGTATTCCAACAACCAGATCGAGTCGCAACTCTTACCCGGTGAATCATCGCTCGTCGGGTCGCGTGTCCAGTGGGCGGTACCGTCCGGGACTGTCCCGGCACCCCGCTCTTATGCTCCGGCACAGGACGAATCGCAGATAGAGGCGACGCGGAGCATTATGACGCGCGCGGAGCTGGCCATGGCGGAATCCGAGCTCGATCCCACCGCCACGATGCACGAGGGCTCCCGGCCGTGGGGCGGCGGCCGGCTGCCTGTGCCACCACGCCGGTAGTGAATGGTTTGTAGCCTGTATAGTACTCTAGTATAGAAGCCGGGGGAGGGCTGTAATGTTGCAATTCTATAAATTGTCTCAACTGTGCTGTCCAGGTACTCAAGAGTGGTCAACTGAGTCAGAAGCGGGGAGAACAACCGGGGGCCGAGAGGGAGCTCATGATCTACTGCCAAGGTCGTTGCAACTGTGCGGGCATGGTGTGTAAGAAGCTTTGAATGGGCTGGCTGCATCGCAGAATCTTGGCTGAATCTTGGCGTGGCTGTGTCGCTTGAGCACGGGTTAGCTGCAGTCACACACCCCTTGGCGCTGTAGTTTGGGGATCCGCCCGTCACTACAACGGCGTCCCCCTCACGCTTGGCGGCGACGCGGGACAGAGTGAGAGCGCCGAGGGCGGCCAGAATCCGAACCCCACCCCCACCCCGACGGCTTTCAACCTGCACGGCGCTGTGGATGTGAAACCTGAGAACGCGGCGGCTCGCGGCGTGACCCTTGTTTGGCCACATTGACGAAAGTCGCCGTGATCGGCCAATAACGACGTTGCGATGAATGGAAGAGGGCGGCCACCGGATCTCACCGTAGGTCCATCTGCGACTCGACAGGTGTGAAATGGAAAGAACCGGTAAATGACTGTGGGAGAGCGCATGTCGGACGCTGCACCAGCTCTGCAACACCCAGGGCCACCCATCTTGCTGAGGGACGGCAGGCTGAAGCGCACTTGCCTGGCACGAACTGGCCACGGATTGACTGGAGCCCGCCGAGGTTTGCTCACTCTGTTTCGTGAACGCTCAATCCTGACAGGCATGCAATGCAGGAGATGGTTTGGTGACGCAAATACTCGCCCATTACCTTGACGATATCCCGACGGATCGACAAAAAGTGTATCCAATGTTCCCCCTAGCCGACTTGAACGACTGACCTCGACATTACTAGTGTCGCGCTCTACCACTGAGCTAAGAGGGATGATGTAGTGGTATCTCACTACAGTCGAATCTGCTGCTAGAAGCTCTCCTCTCCGTTGGCCTGATGCAGTGTACGGGAAGATGGCAGAGGGCGGAGTAGCAAGGCCATGCCTCCTCGAGCAGTTGGGACAATGGTGGCCCTCCAAGGGTACCAGGCTGGTTGAGCGGTCGGTATCCTGGTGGCCCTTCAGGAGTACCAGGCCCGTCGAGCGGTTGGTATAATGGTGGCCCTCCAGGTGTACCAGGCTTGCGATACAACGCCGCGATAGGTAGCGTGCTGACGTCGAAATCCACAGATGGCGGCTCGGGGGCCACCTCAGAGGCAGGTGGTGCCGGTGCAGAGGTCTGCAGTGCGGGTGCGCTGGCCTCAGCCGGTGGGGCCGTCTCCGTGATAGGGTTGGGACCCGGCCACAAAAGCTCGGCATGCAGTGCGCGTGAGCTGGCCCCAGCCAGCGAGGCCGCGTCCTGAATAGGCTCGGTATGCAGGGCGAACGTGTCCGGCCCGACGGCTTGCCGGTATTCGCTCAGCGTGCGGTGCTTGACGCCTGTCACGAAGCGCCGCAGAACGATGTGGCACGTGGTCGGCTCGTCGCCATAGTCTTTGCAGACGGTCGCCTGAAAGTGGCTGTGCAGCTGGGCGGCGATGCGGTGGGTATCTGACGGGAGGGCCGCCATGGTTTCATCGTCGTCGGCAGCCTCTGCAAACCACGCAACGGGCATCTCTGTCAAGCCGACGAGGGTAAAGTCGGTTTCGCGAATGTTGGCCACTATCAGGCGGACCAAGGGGTCGAGGAGGAAGCTTGTGGGCTTTGGAACGGCATGCGAAGGGTCGAGAGTGGCGCTGGGTTTGGATATGAGGGTGATACTCTTTTGATGAGCGACATGCAGCCAGTGGGGGAGCATATCGTCTGGGTCGGCGGGATCGTAGGTGAAGACAAAGACGCTCAAAGTGCTCGGCAGCACGTACTCGCGTTCCTCGCCCCCACCGCGCGGGGCAAAGACGACGGTGCAGGGGACTGTCCTCGGGCTTGTACTGTACGCGCATGGTCGGCCGTTGCATGGCGGGGCGGCACTGCTCTGGGGGGGGCCGAGAGCGCTGTCTCTGCCCCGAGTTGCTCGCAGCCATCCGCGTTCTCACTTTCTTTAGCAAGCTCTAACAATCCACAGTTGATAGATGCTCAAGCTCATCACAGACCCAACGCACGCCATCGACGCTTGGCGCTGCCCGCCACCCACCACTTGTGGGGACCCGTGGACCACCGTACCGCGACGACCATTCCGGCCATTCCTCAACGACCACGCGTCCACGTCTATTCGCGAGCTCCCGGGGCCGTTGTCGTAAGCAGATCACCTACCACCCACCGCTGCAACCGACCTGGGCTCGGAAGAAGGTTTGTGGAATGCAGAAAGGCGATCCGATTTTGATTAAAGCCAGACGCGCGGTGCACCGAATGCGCCATGTCGGCATTGGCTGGCTGGTATCCAAATCTTATCAGCGATGGTAGCTCGGTGAAATCTCGCCAGGCTGGCATTTTGTGTCAGTTTGGGTTCAGCAAACAGCAGAGGACTGAAAGGTTGTCGCTCGTGGACGCGTGGACATCGCGGGGGAGCGTGGGGTAGCGCATTCCTCCCTTCCTCCATGTGGTTCCATTCCTCCATGGTTGGCCTGCATTCCGGAGATGTTCCGTGAGATAGGAAGAGCCTCGTCGTCCACATTGATGGTTTGCTTATCAATCAATCGACGAGAGAGGAGACGTGGCCGTCGGCCGAAGCCACTTGCTGAATGGTCTGTCTGACCTCTCCTGCCTCCTGCCTCTTGGGTTTGCTCTGTTGTGCGCTCTGTCTCGCAGTCACGCTAGCTTCCATTCTCTTCCCCATGAACATGAGCAAATGTACCAGAACGCTCTCCCGTCCACTGTCCTGGAACAGCAAGCACAAGCTCGGATGGACACATCTACCCCGACGCGCCACCGTTAGCCCTGTTGCGCGGGTGAGCTTGACTCGGGTGAGGTACATCACAATATCACAGGACGAGATCTGCAGCAACGCGCCGACGCGCATCCCGCAACTCTATCCCGCCCGCGGTTTCCTAGGATATCCATAAAAGTGTTCCCAATCTCGGTATCGCCCAGCAGCTCTGCCGCACGACGGTCCCTGTGGCCCTGTGTCATGTCATGTACATGGATGAATGCAGCAGGTGCGCTGTCAAAGTCCCGCCACTTCGATGCACGACACACGTGCAGGCCGACTTGGTGGGAATCAAGTGTGGTAACGCTCGAAGATGAACCCATGGACGAGGGGGGCCCACTGCCCAGATCTGCGTCCAGTCCGGCGTCCTGCGTCCAGCGTCCAATGCCCAGACCGCTCCCCCAAGAGACCCCGCTCCATAGTCCCCTGGCGGCCGAGAACTCCACCGGGTTCCGCGGCGTCATGTCGGCAGTGTTATCCCGCCGCTCTCCAGGTCGAGTCGTGTATTCATCTCGTACATTTTGCATTTACGGGGTGGACTGCGCCGCGGGCGGATCGGGCACGAGGACCGACCTACCTGTGTCGAGGTGTGGAGCTCGTGACGGTCGGTGCTTGTACCTACCCCGGGACCTAGGCTGCATCCGATGGGCCCGCAGCGCTGCGCCTCGTACCGCAGTCTGGGTCTGAGCGCCTCGCGCACAACCGTAAGCGCTCGACAATGCACACACCGACTGTGACTGTGACACTCGAACTATAAAGCGAGGAGGGTGTGAAATGAGAGCTTGGCGGTGGGTCTGCGAGGCGGACGCCTTAGCAAGGGGCTGCTGGGCATGGTTTGCTGGAAGCGCTCCAGCGCACGCTCCCCTCGCGTCGTGTTGCGCCACCTGCAAACCAAAGTCAATGAAAAGAAAGCAACCGCGACCCGGGCACCCGCACGCTGGAAACGGCGGCAACGCCCCCCCTCTTTCATGACGGAATGACGAGAGCGTCAGGATTCCAGGTCGGCCACTCCCGCGCACATGTGCGTATTCAGCGAGTGTACATGTATTCTGCGATCACCAACAATGTGCGCTCGCGAGAATACGAGTAAGAACGCCGCTGAGCGCAGAATTGGGGCTCCCGTGCTCTCGGCGGCCCAGGACAACTCATTCATCGTTGTTGCGAGACATGGAGAGGCCTTGCGCGCCCGCTGATGGCGTGCGGGGGGCCGTTCTTTGAGTTGCCAGTCGTCTCCGAGACTGTGAATGGGTGTTGATCAGCTGCATCATACAGGCAATGGCTGATCGACACCAACACGACGCTCTGGCGGCCCCTCGGCCCCTCGGCCCCTCTGGCCTCTCCATTGCGACCCAGAGAGACGGCGGCCGCAATCAACAGCGGGCCATGCATTCAGTTCATTACCTGCAGAGTCTGTCACATTTCGTCAATTTGCCCTGTACCCAAATGCATCTGGCCGCTGGCCAGCGCACTCTCTCCGCTGCCCCGTGCAACGCACCGCCGCGCTGTACGCCTCCCTGGCCCGATACCGCCCTGTTCCCTGTGTCCAAACGCCTGGCCCTCATGTGTGGTCGTCGAATCATGCACGTGTCCTGTCTCTGGTGTTGTGGTTTTCGCTTGTTTGTTTGTTTACTCCGATTGGGACGACGCGCCCACGACGCGACTGACTTTGATTTTGATTTTGATTTCCTTGTTTGGGGCGATCCCGATCTGGATGCCCACGGACCCAACCAGGCAACAACAGCAGATGGCCTCCAGCAGCAGCCGGCAGCAGCCAACAGGTCGCAGCTCGGGCCATAGGAACGGAAAGGAACCAGGTCGGAGCCCTCGGAGGATATCCTGTCAGCTGTCAGCGTAAATGGGTGCCTGGTTTGCTCCACACGTTATGCAACCGCCGTGTTGGAACCGGTCATCTCTGCGTTCCTCGCCGCGGACGTGAAACGGGGCCATCGGCGTCGAGTACGGCAGCGAAAACAATGTAGGCTCGAATGCACGTCTCTAGTTGGAGCGTCAAGATAGCTCCGAGACGGAATACGCAAGGGAGTACATACGTCTCTTGGCCGGGGACCGGTCTCCGTGCAGTCTAAACATTGCCGCGAGTACAGGCAGAAGCCCCACTCCTGGCCTCGTCGCTTCCAGCTGCCAGCTAGCTGGCCGATGGCCGCTGGGCCGGACGTTGTTGGTTTCCTTCTGTACCCTGTTATGAATGCAGAAAGGGTCCTGCAGGACCTGGCACGCAAAGTGCACCAGATGCCGTGCCCGTGTGGTGGGGTGGTGCTGTGGAACCGACGATATCGCTCGACCCTGTGTGAATAATCTTGTGGCGTCAGCAATGCTGTTGGGATGGGTACGGGTCCTGGGGGTGCATTCAAAATGGAATGGACGCCGTCTCATCAGTTGGAACCAAACGATTTGTACGATGAGACGCTTGATACCATCCAACGTTTCACCGGATGGCGGCGGCACACGGCCAGAGAGAGACACTGGCGGCGCCGAGACGTCCAGACACCGGCAGTCGCGGGAGCCCCCAAGGAGCAGGCTGGCTCGCAAGTCAGTCTTACGCATTACGCATCATGCTGAGAGCGTGTTCTCGCATTCTCGGTAGCTCGAGCAAGCTCAGAGCGAGCCCTGATCCTCAATCACCCTCCCACCCGCGTGTCGGTCCCGCAGGCCATGTTGTAATGTCAACCTTATAGCACGCCCGTGTGATATGCCCCGTCCATTGGCCTGCCTGGCAGCGACTTGCGACAGTGTGGGCTGTACCCACGGCCTCGTCGCCCTTTCTGCCTGCCCTCTGCCTAGTGTCGCTGCTGCTCGCTAGCCTGCTAGCCTGTGCATCGCCATGGAGGCCCTATGCTCTCTGGACGTGTACTGGGCATGCGCACTGCAGCACTGGCTGGCTTGCCATCTGGGCCGCCGCCGTCTCCCTCCCTCCTGGTCTCTTGTCTCCCGCCCGCCATTCCAACCAAATCGACTCTCTGAGATGAACAGTAGTGGTGCGGTGGCTCGCTGATGCATGAGCTTGCAACGAGTATAACAACAAACGAGCAGCCCTCGCCCAGACGTCTTTTGCCCTTTTTGCCACTGGCCGGTCCACCTCGCTCTCCATCTGCACTTGCGTACACCACCACCCAACACCCACCTTGTTCGCGACCACCTTCCACTTTTACGCGTGTGATTTTTATTCTATCCGTCGGTCCGTCCGCTTGTCCGCTTGTCCGATTAAGCGTTCGAGGTCTCCTGGCAGGGATCCATCGACAACGGCAGGGCAAGGACGATACTCCTGACTTGACATCATTTCCCCCCCCCTCCCACCCGCACTCCCCCCCGGCTCGCCCACTTGATGTGGTAAGGCCGTTTCTTCCTCTTCTTCTACTTCTTTCCGATCTCGCCTCTCTAC
>PQXP01000511.1:0-16910 GCA_002973495.1 Apiotrichum akiyoshidainum | reverse complement strand
CGGACGACCTGGGCTACTGCTCGAGCGTCCTGTTTGTCCGCTGGTGGGAGGAGTGGAGGCAGTGGTGGGGGACAAAGACAGGAGGTCTGTGGCCAAGGAGGGCGAAGAGGGTGGATGAGAGTCGCTGGGTATGGCTGGTTGAAGAATAATGGAAGCTCTCGAGCGCTTGGGTCGTTGAAGCTTTGTGGCTGACGAGCAAAGTGGAGGGAGGAGAAGGAGGTACGCTTTGTCGATTTTTACGTGGAGCGCGTGGATGGAACAGAGTTCGAGGGAGAGCAGTGGTGGAGCGCGAGGTGGTATGCACAGGAGAAGGGTGTCTGGGATGGCGGCGGCGGTGAGGTGCGAGGTGATGCACGGATGGGCGAGGTCGTGACTGGCGGTGTTGGTGCTGTCAAGAGGGGTGAGGGATGTCAAGAATGAATGATCTGCGAGTCGATGAAGAGTGGTGGTGGAGTGGTGAGTAGTGAGTAGCAGGTGTTTCTCTCTCTCTCTCTCTCTCATTCACTACTGCAAGTGCGCGTCCTGCTAGCTGCTCCTGGGTGCTGGGAGCGTGCAGAGCTGACCGTCCTGGCTGCATGCAATGCATACATGGATGCATGCATGCATGGACGTGGGTAGGTGGGGTCCTGACCAGACCAGAACCAGGGTCCAAGCCAATGTCTCTGTGTCATCCCCCAGCGTCCTGAGTGCTTGCCCAACCTGGGAATACCTCTTGAGTGCGGCCCTCTCCTGTCTCCAGCAGCCTCCTGCCTCCTCCTCCTCCTCCTCCTCCTCCTCCTCCTCCTCCTCGTCATCCATTGACAGACGCTGGTCAGGCCGCCTCTCACATGGCTGAGGCGTCTGCCTAGCTGCCTCGGCGTACCTAGGGGGCTGCCGGGGGTTGTCTGGGCTGTGGTCCTCGGAATGCCCTGCCGCCTTTGTGGCTCCTCGCCCCCGTTTTCTGCGCCTAAACAGCCCCCCCTCCTCCTGCTGGTTCAGGGCTCATTTGGCAGCCAGCAGTTTGGAATACCAACGACGACGAGCACCTGGCGTGCTGACTGACCCGTTGTTGCTGCATAGGCATCAAAGGGGAGGAAAAAATAATAACAAAGCAACAATGACACACTGACACTCTGACGACAGAGGAGAAGAAAAAAAAACTCAGGGTCCACAGGTCTCTCCTATTTTCTCGTTGGATTGGAATGCGCCAGGGGGAACAGCAGCAGGTAGCTTGACAGGCTCACAGGGAGGGGACATACCCACCCAACCAGCATCTCGTGCTTGCACACTACTCCTCTCCCGATGCCCTCGTCGTCGACAGCAGCACCAGTGGAATGGGGTCTGCCCGATCAGCGACCGCTCCGACGTGATCCCTGCATGGTGCAGACGCGTCGGACATGGAGCATTGCAACATTCGCCGCGCGCACCATTCCAACTCTTCCGTCCGTCCGCAAGACTTGTTCAAACAAGATTCTGTACTCGATCCAGTCCATCAAGTCCACTGCAGCGGGAACAGCAACAGTTGCAACTCTAGAGGTCTGGGCCTGGAGCCTTATGCGGCATGTCCGAAGCCGAGATAGGTCAGATAGCGATTGGCTCAGGGCGTGGCCCGTCCAACGGGCAGCCTTGCAAACCAGAACCCCCCGACCAGAACTAACTCAAACCGAGCTCTGCCTAAACTCCTGTACCGCGGACACCTCCACTTTTGAGTCTGACCCGCATGGCAGCATTGGGCAGTGTGGACGCTGGTTGGCTGACATTGACGCCGAGCGCTGTTGGCGTCTAACTCCAAGCGCTGTCAGTCATCGGCGGGCGGCCGCCAGCCAGTGAGCGCCCAGCATCGTTGGCCGCAGGCGAGGCTGCACCCAGACCAACCGCCGTTCCGCCAGAAGAGACCCTCGACGCCGCCGCCGCCTTGCCGCTGCTCGTCCGCTCTGCCTGCTCTCTTCTCACCACTCTGCGCGGCAGAGTGCGCGCAGCTCTACCTGAACTAACACCAGGCTGTTGCCACCTCTGCCGCATCTGCTGCTCCTCTGCCCCTTGCTCTCAGTGCCAATCCCCCAGTCCCAGTTCACACCTTGCAAAGCATCCCTCCTTTCCAGTGGCCGGAGAGGCGCCACCCGCCACACCTCAGCTCTTATTCCATCGCTTCGCCCTCCCCTCGCACCACCCCTGCCGTATCTGTTCCCAGTTCCGCTCGTGCCGCACGAAGAAGAGCGCCACATGCGACATCCGCAAGGTATGCTCGGCATGAGAGGCTTGCTCATGTCCACGCGCGCTGATCAGCGACCGTGGCCGATGCCGAACTGCCGCCGCGTCGACGCGCTCCTCCTGCTGGCGTGCTCGCTACTGGAACGAACCACCACCAAGACGCTGCGACATGCTGACATGCTGACATGCTGACGCACTGACGGGGCCCGGGCGTCTTCCGCCGAGTTTGACGGTGTGGGTCGCTGGTGGAGGCTCGCAGGAGGACAGGGACCTGTGCCGAAGAGTACCAAAGCGTGCTGTCTGTTGGACCGAAGAAACCAGCATCCGAGCGGCATGGACGCGTCCAGGCTTCCCTCCTTGCCATGGCCTCAGAACCGCCCAGTCCAGTCTTCCAGACTGATTTGATTTTGATCCAACGCCTGTTTGTTCTCATCGCGTGCAGGACATATTCCCCGATTGGGAGCTGCAAACATGTCGAGCAATGAGAACAAACGGCATGGGCGTCCGCTTCCTGAGTCAAGTATTCCTGGCCTGGAGCACACCTGGAACAGTGCAAATACGCAAACATGGCAATCGCAAGCGACCTGGAAAAGCAAAAGCAAACACGCCGTCAAACGGTTGCTACTACCTCTGGCCAGTAAGATGGCAGGCAGCCTCGCTGTTGCCTGGACGGTCTCAGATTGTGAGCAGATGGCTACCAGCGGCGAACTCCACCTCCCACATACATCCTGAGACAGGACATGGCTCTGCTCTGCAGTAACCACTTCACAGACTGCGCAGTCATGAGACTGTCCTGTGCGCTAGATCATCTGTCAGCCGCCAGCTGCTCGCCAACGTTGACGAGTCTGCTGGCGTTGCCGCCTCTTTGTCGAAACAGCACGGATACCGAATGGCTGTGCCCAGGGGCAAATGATGAATGTCTGCGAATGAATGGTCGCCCGTGCCACCTGGCCTTGCGGCTGCACTGCTGGAGCTGTTGCCACCGCCACCTCAATGCCAACCCATCTTCTCTGCTTCTCGCGAGCCCTGTCTCGCTCTCAAACGGCGTCAAGACGTTCCTCCCCTCGAACTTCGACCACCTAGTCACGACGTGTGCCGTGTGGCAGAATAGCTGTGCTGCGAAGTTTGGAATCGCAAGCAACTGGACGCGTTCGCTGTGCAGTGAGCACCTCCTGCTACCCGCGTGTTCTTCTCTTCGCTCTCCTTCCCCCTTCCCCCCTCGCGGCACTTGCTTCCTAAGACCTGTGACTCGCAGACCTGGCAGCGGTGACCGATCTCGGAGCATCAGGAACCAAGCCTGCCCGCCCACCACCCGCCATTCTGCCCGACCCCTCCGACATGGAATTGGAGGGGGATTCCGACCCGTTTGTCAGCACACCTTCCTGATCCCTCCAGACTCTCGACGCAGCCAGTCTCGCCAGGGCGGGCAGCGGCTCGGCAGCTCGCCCGCCATCTGCACTATCCCTGGACCAATTTTGATCATGACCGCGGATAAATTCTCCTTCCTTGCATTCCTCCTCTTTGTCCTCTGTGAGGCATACCAAATGCCTCGCTGCTCCATCCGATCCGTGCCGTGTCGTCCCTTGCTCTAGCGTGGTCGGGCGGCGATCGACCAAGGGACACAACAGAGATACAGCAGCTAGTGCAGCGTGCAGCGAGGCATGGTTCAACAGCCGGACGTGGCCGTTCAGGAAAACGTGGAATATTGGCAGGCATCCAATGTCACCGAGACGCCCGACATGCCCGACATTGGCGAACACAGAGCCATCTGGAGGCAGCACCTTCATGAGTCGCAGATGCCGCACGACTTGTGCCGTTTATCCGAACTCTACCCGCTGGCAGTCGCCGACAGGTCCACCATGTCGCCTGCCTGGGCTGATCGGACTGCCCACACCGGAAAGTCTTCGCCTCCCTTGCCCGTGACAGCGCAACGATCTCCCGCCTTCAACTGAACCCCATAGTATGCTGACTGACAATAACCCATAGTGGAAGAGCTCCCGGAGAAGAACCGCCTGCCCCAGGGAGACAACTGAGGGATCCCGGGAGCTTCTCCATCGAAGCGCACGCCCCGCGGCGGGGCGGGACCGGACGCCGGACGCCTGGCGGGGATGCGGACGTCGGCTAACCCCGGCGGCGGGCTGGCGCCCGATATGCGACGGAGAGCGGACGGCAGCGGCACACGACGGACGGACGGACGGACGGCAGAGGGCGGAGCACACCAGCGACACAGCCGTCGGTTTGTGTGGAATCTGAATGTCCATCTGCGCGCAGCGGCTGCGCCTGGCGTTCGGGACAGGCCGGACGGGGCCTCGCTGATGAGTAACAGAGACAACCTGCTGCGGGATACGTGACGCAGGCGGCGTCACGCCGCCGCCGTGGCGCCGCGAGGCGCTGACGTCCGATGCTGGTCGGTGGGCCTGTGCTCTGCGGGCCGAGCTGCGAGGTGGCCCTGGGTGTAGGTGTCGCTGGGCCTTGACAAAACTCCACATATGCTGGGTCAGTTTGGTCTGGTGGGCAATCCCCCTGTCTTTCGCTCGATCTAGCTCTACACAACCGTTAACTCTCGAGAATGAAATCTCATTGCCACTACCTGGAGCCTTCTCGAGATAGCGGGCCTCGGACCTTCGACCACCTCCGCCCTGTCACCTACTGCAGCCACTTCTCGCGATGGGTGGCTCACCCTCTCTTCCCATGTTGGGCCTGCTCGCGGCGACCCCCGCCGACTTTGTTGCACCTCATGCCTGCCTCGGATGCCATACTAATCGTGGCTTTTCATTGTTTTCAACAAGCCGCTAGCAATCATTCAAGTCCTCTCAACGTGGTTGGTCTTGTTCGTTTTCCGATCAAGTGCTCTCAGGTTTGTTTTCGTTGTCTCTGTTGCAAGTTCTGTGAGTCCTGTCTGTGGTCCAAATCGTTTTGTTGTTGTTGTTGTTTCTGTTGAGTCTTCACAGTCTGTCTGTGGTTGTATGGTTGATGTTGTCATATTTGTTGATCAGGCGCCACCTCGAGCGAACAGCGAGAACATTTACTGCGATCCATGCTAGCCTATCCGCCTATGATACAATCTAGTAGTCTACTTCACACACCAACCATCTATGCGATGCGCTGCATCTTGTCTGGGCCGCCGTGCCCGTCCTCGGCGGAGCGCTTGGCCGACACCGCACGGCCACCACGGGCAAAGCCTCCGCGTCCGCGGAACGGGCCGCCGCGGAAGCCGCCACGGCCGGCGGGGCGGACGTTCTGGGCCATGGGGTTCATGTTCATGTTGCCCATGTTCATCTGGTTCACGCCCATGCTGCCCATGTTGCCCATGTTGTTCATGGCGCCCATGTTGCCCATTCCCATGCCCATCCCAGGCATCCCGCCGCCCATGCCCATCATGCCCATCTGCTGGCTCGCCATCATTGCCGAGCCCATCTGCGCGCCGAAAAAGAGGCCCTGCGCGGCGAGCATCTGCATCTGGAGCAGGTTGGTGTTGGTGATCTTGACGTGGGCGCGGATCTCCTGCTTGATGTTGGGCGGGACCAGCGGGTTCCTCAGCGTCTGTATCATCGCCTGCAGGTAGTCGTGCAGGGTGTTCATGTCGGGCATCAGGCCGTTGTAGGGATTCTTGCCGGAGACGTCGCCTGCGGCGGCGTCTGGTGCCGGTGTCGTTCCAGGCTCGGTCTGAAAGTCAGCTCTCACATTGCCGTTTATTGTCACATACCTTTTCGCCACCCTCCTCTTCAGCCTCTCCTTCTCCCTTCTTCTGCTTCTCCTCCAGGTACGCGGCGGCGCGCTCGCGGAGATCCTGTGCCGGGACGAGCTTGTCAAGCGACGTAATCTTCGACTCGCAAGACGGGCACTCAAAGTCGTGCTCCAGGAGGTACGACTCGATGCACTCCTCGCAGTATGACGTGTCACAGCAGGGGACGCGGACGGCCTCTCGGACGAGCTTCTTGCAGATGCGGCAAGTGAGGTCCTGCTCGATGGGTGCGTCGTCGTCGCCCGAGCCCAAGCTGCGGGTCTTGACTGCCGCCTGCTTCTGCCACTGCCGCTGGTCGGGGACAGCGCGCACAAAGCCTCCGTCCGCGGTAAGCATTGCACCGCCGGACGAGCCCTCGCCGGTGAGGGGCGTCTCGACAGTCTGGAGGAAACTACGCGGGATACCAGTAACACGGACGAAACGCTTACGGTCCTGCGCTGCCGGGTCCTCGTTTGTGGGACAGTTCTGGATCCAGTGGCCCTTCTGACCACAGCGGTAACAGATGTAGCCAACCGGTGGCTCCTTGTCCGGCGCGATGGAGACATCAAACTTGTTGCCACCGCCACCCGCTCCACCAGCGCCGGGAGGCTTGAACGGTCGCCTGTCGCCGGGGCGGTTGAACCTTGCCTGCCTGGCGGTTAGCGACAAACATCTTCTTCGTAAACTCACAAAGACATGTCCGCGGCCATGTCCTCCCATGTCTCGGACTGCATCTGCAGCATTGCAGTAATCTTTGCGTCCTCCTCGGCATCGCCCGTCGTAACCTTCACCTGAGGCTGTGAATGTCAGTGCCATTTCTCAGCTATAACAAAGTTTCATACTCACAGCCTTGTCCTCCTTGCCGTCGAAACGCTTCGTCATACTGCCGAATGCGCCAGCCGCGCCGCGCGCTCCGCGTCCAAACATCTTCTCTTTCATTGCCTCGCGCGCATGGGCCTCGATACGGTGGTCGCCGGTGAGCGCGGTCGCAGCGTCAGTGCCGACAATGTAGTTTTGGGCTGTTCCGCGGCCCTTCATGATCGCCGGCCGACGACGAACGACGAGCGACGACGAACGCGCAATCTGGTGATTGTCATCCTTCATCTCTGGACATGTTAGCATCAGATTATCACAGAGAGCTCTATCTGCCAATGAGTGAAGCTCTGGGAGCGACTCACCCTCGCCGTTCTCGAGGACGACGATATCAAAGTCCTTTCCATTGCCGAGGTTGTTGTCGAGCATCACCTGGCGCTTAAAGTCGAACACCGAGATGTGCGTGCCATCAAACTTGACGCGCGACTCGTCGCGGCCTGCGCCCCAGCGGTAGAAGACTTGGGACATGGTAGCGGAGAGGACCTGAGGCGAGCTTTACAAGTGGTGGCGAAAGCCAGGTGGCAAACGACGATCTCTACCAACAAGGGCCGACGGACGTGTGCCAGAGCGGTGTGTAGAGTGCGCAGCGAGATGGAAAATGAAGAGAAATGGATGCAGAGTCCAGTCGTTATTATCTCCAAACTAGGGCCTTTGTGTTATCGAGAGTTAGGCGAGAGAAAAACAGCGAGAGAAAGAGAGATAAAGAGGAGGATGGAGAGGTGAGAGAGCGCAATTGAACACTACTCGAGTGTATGCATGTTCGTTGCTGGTGTTGGAGCAAACAGGAGTCACAGCCTGGCGTATCAACGGAAGCAAAATCCCACGCTCACACCCAGGCTTGGAGTGGGCTCGAATAGAGAATGGACCTCCACTTTGCCCCCTTGGCCTTGGGTGGCAAACACAAACACTACGGCGACAGTGGCGATAACTTTTTGATTCTGCTATGCATAGGGAGCGATACACCTATCTAAACTTGATACTTGATATATATATAAACAGGGGCGATCAGCGCCAGTCGCCAGGCAGTTGCCGGCATGGTGGCTGAGGCCGGGAGGGAGGATACTGCGCTTCAAGGTCGGGTCGGGTTCGCGACCTGTTGCGCTGCGTGGGGAGCGGGGCTACAGTTTGTTTTTAAAGGGCAAGGGAGTGTTCGACTCGGTCCAAGACAGGAAGAGAGGACGAGAAAAAGAAGGGGTGTCGACAGTGAGGATATAAATGGAACGAGCGAAGTTACCAA
Organism: Apiotrichum akiyoshidainum; assembly: GCA_002973495.1. NCBI lineage: Eukaryota > Fungi > Basidiomycota > Tremellomycetes > Trichosporonales > Trichosporonaceae > Apiotrichum > Apiotrichum akiyoshidainum. The sequence goes on along the minus strand of PQXP01000511.1, from coordinate 8,886 downwards.
ACGCGAGGGTGCCATGAATGATCTCGGGCTGGTGTACCGGGCAGATGAGGAGGAACTCATCCGCAATGCAGAGGCGAGTGCAAGAGTCCTGGGGCACAGCCCCACCATGGAATCGTGACCGGGAGGTCAAAAGGGTTTAGTGGGCAAAGCCATTGCCGCTAAGGAGAGGGCTCTTCTCGTCGTCAGAGGAGAAGGGGCCGTCCTCGATCTTGGCCTTGGCGTCAACACCAGCGACCGGACGGACGAGAGGGAACCAGCTCGACGAGTCGTAGTCGTAAGCGTAGGGGTTGGTCTTGGTGGCAAGGCAGAGCTCTGTGCAATGTCAGCTTGGTGCAGATAGTCTATACTCACGGATGCAGGCGGTAAAGGTGACAAATGCGCCATAGTTGGTCATGAGGTGCCAGTAGCCGTGGCCCTGGGTAAAGTGACCAAGGTGCTCCAGGCCGTGGTTCTCGAGCCACTCGCGGGCGTCGCGGAGGTGGTTGCAGAAGTAGTTGTCAAGGTTCCAGATGGCAAAGCCAAGAACAAAGATGCCGACGCCAAAGAAGAGGGTGCGGCCGATCTTGTTGCGACGCTCCTCGGGGAGCTGGTAGCAGAGCCAGATGGCGCGGATGATAGAGGTCACCATGATGCCGGCAAAGGCAACCTGGTGGTAGACGGGGTTGGGGAGCGAAACACTGGATGTTAGACACGACCGCTACTTTGGGGGTAATCTGCAGCATGTAGAGACGTGGATATCGGGGTTCAACCGAAACAGTACGTCGTTGAAGGGGATTATCTGTCCCACCCGACGGCACATCCCGGCCTCCACACACCGGCGCGTATCTGACACATCTGACACACGACTGCTGTACTCACTAAGAAACAGTAACAAAGATATCCCAGGCAATGACAAGCAGAGGACCGGCATTGCCGCCACGGAAGTTGAAGCCCGGAAGGGTGTCGAAAACAAGGAAGCCCGCCCAGGAAGCGACGTAAATCTAGAGTCAGTAAGCGGGCTTGCTTTTATTATGTGTTTTGGATCGCACAACTTGACGATAGACTTCCCACTTCCGCAAGATTGCCATTTCCGTTCTTCCACTTCACCGCTTCCACAACCGGGGCGGCCAGGGAGTAGGTAATCCACAACACCGGACAACGGATGTGGAGAAGGACTGTATGTAGGCAGGAGACGCGGAACACCACCACACAAAATGGGGCTGAGAGCCATGTCCCCATTCCACAGCTGCCCTCCCCACACTGGCGGGCATCCGTGCGTGCTCGTGGGCGCCCATTACCGCAATCATTTGGACATCCAGATAGCCATTCACGAACAGGACACTCACCATTGGCAGCTCATCCATCAGCTGCCACTCCCAGCGTAGGCTGGCATGGAATCCAAACGAGCCGATGCCGATGAGGGCGAGACCGAGGTACACGAGCGCGAAGCGGACGGGGATGCCGGCCTGAAGTGTGGCCCATGCGCCCAGCAGACCGGCAACGATGCCCGGCACGTTGGTGAGAGTGTTGATGAACTCGGCAATGTAGTAGCTGTACGTGTGGTTGAGCTCGCACCAATCTGGAGTTAGCTTGTGCTGGCAGCATCAACACCCACCAATTGTGCTGGTGACGGGGCCGTACCAGCCGTCAAAGTTCTTGGAGGTGAGGAGGTGGTCAAAGGCACCCATGGTGTGGAGACAGATGGGGGATGGAGATGAAAGAGAGGAGAAACGAGGCAGAGAGCGCGTCGGTTGTGGGGTAGTTGAAGAGTTGAGATCAACAAGTGTCGGTATGGTCGCCGCTTGGTGTGGGCGAGAGTCGGTAGTAGCGAGAGTAGCGGGTGGGGATAGAATTGGGTGATATCTGTTCGACCGGGGTGGTTTATAGATAAAGGCGATGGAGAGAACGTAAGTGGGCTAGTGAGGGAGTGATATAGATCAGACCAAACTGGTTCTGCATGCTGCCTAGCTTGCGGCAAGCGGTCCAAGGAACAAGGTTGCTGCGGCAGCATGATACCTCATGGGTGAGAGTACTGGGTGTATTTTGGTTTACGGCCGCGACCGCCATGACCTTGACCAACGTATCCGCCGAGGTCTGACCCTATCCCCCTTGTCTCTCTTTGCCCTGTCCGCCCCACGGCGGCGTCAAAGATGCTCATGAAATGTCTGTGCGGCTGCTGCAGGCATCAGGTCCGTGATCTCTGCGATGTCGCAAGGCATGGAAACCTGCAAGCAAAAGATGATCTTCTCTGCAGTGTGCCTTGATCCTTGCGCAGTCGTTCCCATGCTTGTCTGTCTTGTTCTGTTCTTTCGCGTCTGCCGAGCCCTCCAGCCCACAGGCCGAGAGAGGAGTGGGGCCAAAAGAGAGGTGAGTTCCAAACTGCGATGAACCACCAGAGCCTGTGCCTGGCTAGCGGCACTGCACACCTCCGGTTTGCCCTGATTCGTTCACGAAATAACGAGAAGATGACGAACACCTGCCCTATCTCCATCTCTCTTCGTCCCGGCATACCCAGCAGGGCGTGGCCCACTGGTGGCCCACCAAGCCACCTCCACAGTCATGAGAACACGGCGTGGCTCACTTTGGTAGCAAGTCGCAACTGGACCGAGGACCATGATTATGTTCTCTGCGCCATCCCCGCTCATCCACTGCATCCTTGCGCGCATCTCGACTTTCATCCAGACATTGGTCTGCTAAAAATGCAGCTCTTCTCGGGTGTTCCTTATCCCCGCGGACATATCAGGAACGACGAACACATGGCCGCGGCCTGCGTGGTCAGTAATTGCGGAAATGGCAAAGCCACGAGCCAACAAGCCTGCAAGCAGCCACACAAAACCGAACATTTCCCGCCGCCCACACACTCTCTCGCCAGTCGTTGCGTCGTCGTAGTGCTCCTAATGGCCGCAGACCGCAGCAGCATGCCGCCGGTCGAGGCACTCCGGCGCAGAGCGAGGCCCTGCAAGTGGCCAGGGTTCCAAGAGGCATCTGACCGGCCTCTGGTGGATGAACGGGCCTGATGGCGCCGAGAAGCAGATGCAGAAGCACTCGCCACGAATTTGCTCATGCACAGCTTCTATTGGCCCGGCGCCTGCGCCATCTCCGAGCAAGCGTCCGCGGCGCCAGGTCCGATAACGGCGCATACCGAACAGACAAACAAACAAACGTTTATCCTTTCTTCGAATCGTCTTGGCGCATTCACACCCTCTGGATCTAAGCCCGCAGCCCCAGCAGCGGTCTGTCTACCCCCTTCCTGGTGCCGTCAGGCCCGAGGCACTCCATGTCGAGGTCTGCCGTCGGCTGGCCCGCCAAGGACCCATTCCACGCCGGCCGGAGTCACACGAGGCGCAGCACACGATGAGAAGCAATAACAGCGATGCACAATGCCGGCACTGCCCAGTCGCGGTCGCGGTTCCGGTCGGCAGCTGCGCACCCTGCTGCGCTCTCGGGGGAGGACCTCCGCTCCGAGTCCGCAGGGCAGAACCCCTGCGCAGCCAGCGAAAAACGGCACCCGCCGCCGATCACTAATGAGCCACACTCACAATTGCGGCCACACCGCTCCCGCTCGGACTCGGCTTGCGGGCTCGACAGAGATGATCGACATGCCTAATGAAGATCACCGCAATCCTGACTGATCACGGCATGCGGCGCCAGCGTGCCCTCCGTCCGCGCCCCCGGCCATGTCCGTGGCCGCACTCCGACGGCGGGCGCGGGCCATGCCGAGAGCGAGAAGTGCGTACCTGGGGCCTAGGACTTCGGCGCCGGTGCGGCGTGACGCGGGGGCAGCATGCTCGTACGCTCCTTGACTCGGGGCTGCTCTGGATTCTGGCACCGGACGCGCCGCAGCAGGCACGAGGTGCGCCCCCTCCTTCTGCTGATCTGCAGGTCCTCGGCGGCATTCACGCCTCGGAACTGGGGATGGTTTGCGAGGCGGTGTCTCTCGAGCACGCATTGCCTCCGCCCGTGGGCTTGTATCGTTGCTTGTCACAGGACACGTGGGAACCTGACTTCACTCGAGCTCACTCATCGGCTGGCGAGTGGCGAGCCGAGAGCTAAGAGAGTTGTGAGCCGCGCCGCCACCCCACATCCCCACGTCCAAATGCGACGACCCATCTATCTGCAGCTTGTATACCTGAATGTATGCATGGCAGACACCTCCATTCGCCTCACTGAAACGAGCATGGAGTTTCCATATAGTAGGTAGACAGTATGACCCAAAATGACCTGAATGATGACCGAGATGAATAACCTCAACAACCCCAGACTGATTTCGTTTGATAAGTGAGCGTGCGAGATGGAGATGCAGTGATAATGAGTGCGAGTGCGAGGGCGAGGGCGAGGGCGAGTGACGTTACAGTTGCCGGTGGACGTAAATGCGTGGAGAGAAAAGAAAAAAAAAAAAAAAAAACCAAAATCATGTGCAGTGGCGGTGGTTGTAGTGTGGCGTGATGAGACTGATGGTGTGTGGCAATACTCGGTAGAGTAGGGTGTGGTGAATTGATAATATGGTCGGGGTCTGCGTTTACTGGTCCCAGATCGCGAGCTCCTGGCGCGCGTCGTCGACGACCTTTTGCAGCGTGCTCTTGTGGCAGGGCTTTGTGAGCCACTGGTCCATGCCGCACTCGACGAGGCCGCGGTGACGTTCATCCTCCCCACTGAGCGCGGTGACGGCGATGATCTTGGAGCGGCGGGCGGGTGTAGCGTAACCGCTATCGGGGTTTCCGGACAGCTCGGCGGCGCGCTGCTTTTCGACCATGCGCATCTCGACGGCAGCGGCGTAGCCGTCCATGCGCGGCATGTTGATGTCGAGCAGGACAATTCCAGGGGTGCTGAATTCGCGGAACCTCTCAACGGCGTCGATACCGTCCTCAGCCTCGAGAATCTCAATGTGCTGCAGGGACGCCTTGAGGATCTTGACAAGGATCTTGCGGTTGATAATGTTGTCCTCCACGACGAGGACCTTGGTCTTGACGGGGACGGCGAGGTTTGGTGTGCGCTCCGACTCGGAGCCCTCGGGTGCCTGATCCTCGGTGGCAGAGGGGGTGGTGACCGGCGAGCCTGTGGTGATGACGCGGCTCCACATGTGCGACTCCATCGACTCCATGGTGGACGACTCTGTCGCCGAGTAAAGTGGCGGAGTTTCAGAAGAGGCAGACTCCATGTGGCTGTTGCTGGCGTTGGAGCCGCTCGAGCTAGCGTGGGACACGCCACGGTTGCGGCTGGAAAAGTAATCGCCGAGAGACAGGGATGCCACGGCGTCCTCGACACACACGCCGCGGGGCTTCCATGATGGACCAGAGTTTGGTGGGGCGATTGGACGCGCAAGGGCTGCATGGTCGAAATGGGGGCGGAGACGGGGGCGGGGAGCACCCTCCATCATGACACCCTCGGTTGGTGTAGGGGGGACGGACGACGAGGCCCCGGTATGAGCCAGGGTCTGGGCGATAAGAGACGGGGTAACGGGTTTGAGAAGACGACGGACGCGGCGGCTTGGCGTCGACATGGCAGTAGCAAGGCGGTTATCATCTTTGGCCGAGGCGGCGAGGATAAAAATCTCGGGCGCGGCAAAGGACGCGAGCAAGGCAACGCCAGTGGGATCCTCTTCAAGCCTGCCGTCGGCAATGATCACCTCGGCCTCGTCCACGTCGACAATCTCGCAACCCAACTTGCGGTACTGCCTCTCCAGTGACTGGCCGAGCCGGTCGAGGTGCGTAAAGTCGGTGCAGTCGGGATCCACAACGTCCCGCTCAAAACCGACGAGAGCGACCTTGCGGCTAACAATTGTGGGAGAAACCCGCAAGGTGCGCGAGACTGGGAGGGGCACCTCAATCGTAACAGTGCTGCCTTGCCCCGGCGCCGAGGTAATCTCCATTTCGCCGTTCATGAGATCGATAATCCTGTACGCCAGGTGGACACTCAGTCCAGAGCCGGTGGCATAAAGATCCTCTTTGGCCCACGGTTCGCCGAGCTTCTCCCGCACAAAGTCCGGGCCCATGCCGCGACCGTTATCTGTGATCGTGATGAGAACGCGACGGGTATTGGCAAGGTCCTCGCAGCCTTCGGGAGGAAGCATCGACTTTACGTCGTCGACGGTAATTTCCACGCAGCCCTGAGCCTCGATATAACGATAGGCGTTGTGGATCACACGTGCGAGGGCACGGCGCAGCGCACCGCCATAATCTTCAGTGACCATCTCACCTAGATCCCCAGGTATAATCTCAAAGATGGTCTCGATATGGCCCAGCGCCTGACCAGATCCGATCCGTCCCCGTCGGTCCTCGTCACACGCGTCATGGATCAGCTCTTCGAGCATGACGGAGAGGCTGCGTGGAACACCCGTGCCGTTGACAATTGTTGGATTTCCGGGCACGCCTCCCCAGCGGTTGTCCTTGGCGGAGAGGTCTAGGAAGGTGAGAATGTTCTCGACAATGCCGTGGAGGGTCGTGCCAGAGGTGTCAATCGCGTCGAGAAGTGGGAGCAGGTCGCGGACCTGCTGCAGCGTTGTCAGCCCCGAGTCCCGAGTCACCACGGGTGCTTCGGCAAAGTCCGAGATGCTCGAGCGTAGCAGCTGCGTAATGGCGAGTATCTGATGGAGCGGGGTGCGAAGCTCGTGCGCTTGGAGATTCGAGTACGTGATCTGGCTTTCTTCGATCGCGCGAACGCGGAGAATTGCCAACGAGGACATGAGCGCTGCCCCAATGATCCAGACAAACGGAAGTGCGAGACGGCTGCTGTCGTCAAACTTGCAAGGGGCACGAGTCCAGGCCGCGAACGTGGCGTAGCGGAGCGACCCCGAGTAGGTCATGAAGACGGTAGCAAGCACAGTCAGACACTGGTTGGGCATGAACAGCATGACTTGCTTGGCGAGATCGTCGCTCGCAGTCTGGCGGTCCCACCAAAAGTGCCGAGTTGTGAGATACCTCTTGATAAACTCGCGGATAACCTGAGGGGCGGTGTTGGACGAAAAGTCAAACGACATGCCGGACGCGCAGCTCTGCCCCAGGAGGGTGACGCTTTGGTTCGAGTAGCGGGGCACAAAGTTGACAACGGGCTCGACATTTGACGGCCAGCTCTGGCCCTGGAGAAAGTCGGACATGATCGACTCTTTGGAGCGCATGTTCTGACTCGACGGGCTGGCCGTCTTGCGAACAAACAGCTGAAACTCGTGGAGGTCCACCATTGCAACAGCATCGGCCTGGAGGATTCCGCGGAGTGTCTGCGCCGCGTCGTTGAATAGGTGTTCTTCGGCGTCGAGGTCCTTGCGCTTGGCACGCTTTGCATCGCGTGGACCGGTCTTGGTGGCGCGGACAGGCGGAGGGGTGGGTGGTGACACGGGTTCTGCGGGGTTCTTGGGTAGGCGGGGCGAAGGCTGAAGCGATAGCCGCGTGGGAACCGAGCCACCGTCCGAGCGCGGGCGTGACTGGGTCTGCGGATAGCGCTTCTTGTGTGTGCGTCGCTTGTGCTTTTCCTCGTTAGGGGAGGTGCCGTTCTGGTGCGGTGCAGCCCGCAGACGCTCGGGGATAAAGGAGCGGCGGAGAAAGTTGATGCTCGACTCGTACATTGTGCTCGAGCGCTTGGACATGATTTCGGACTGCAGGGTGGCGAGCTGGAAGACGAGCATGTTGGACAGGCGGAGAAGGATGGCCTGTTCGCGTGTACCAAACTCGCGATGAGGCTCAGCTGATACGAGGGTCAATGCGCCAAAGTCAACAATGTCACCGTCGGGGTGGTGGTAGCGCAGAGGTGCAAACGCGATGAAGCGAGGTGAGGTGCCTTTGATTCGGCTGGGATTCGTCTTGAACCGCCAATCCTTCTCCATGTCGGGACACACCCAGCATCGCCAGTCTGGGCTCATGATGGCATGTCCAGACAGGGCATTAGCTGCAGGGAAGTTGAAGTAACGCTTCTCGCTGTGGCTCAGATGGACAGTCTCGACGTCTCCTCGGAAAATGGTAATACCGGCCCGCGCCCCGTCAAACATCTATTGGTCAGCACAAACTTGTGCTGAGATTCTTACCATGCAGAGGAGGTCACAGTACTTGCAAATGACAGCATACCGTGCACCGTTGTCGTCGTCGTCTGCCGAGAGACCAAGGCGGCGGAGTGCCGCTGCCCGCTGATTTAGAGTCTGGGGGCTTGGTGTCGCGTTTGTGAGAAAGCCATTCTTCTCATACAACTCGCGCATGCGGCGGCGCTCGGTCTCTGCCGAGTGCTGATTGTTCACCTCAAAGGACGAGTTGATCTGACGGGGGACGCGCTCCTTGTCTAGAAGCTCGTGCCCAAAGGCTGAGGAATGTTGTGATGGCATTCCGGAGGCACGGAGGTCGTTGATAGGGCGGTTGTCCATTCCCTTGTTTGGGAGCCCACTGACCGTCAGGCTGTCCGGCTGCCTTGGCGGTGGCCAGTGCCAGTCGAGTGGCTCCTCTGGTGTCGCAGCCTGGGGGCTTGACTGGGTGGGAACAGGTTGCTGTTGCCATGGTGTATCGGAATGGCTATCAAACGAGCCCCCGCTGTTGGGGTCGTACTGGCCGTATTCCTCTGGAGACACAAGCGGACGGCCCTTGTCGCGTGTGTGCCGCGGCTGGGGCTGCGAGTCGACCTCGGAATGCCGGTCCCAGGCGTAGCTGGAGGGTTAGCTTGAAGTGAAAGTACGACGTACTGTTTGAGCGCCTCGTCCCATTCCTTGTCGGTCTGCGGAGCCTGTTCCCAGCATTCGAACTGGATCGGAATCTCCTCAAAGTTGACGCCTCCTGGGGGGAAGGGCTGGGGGACATCGGGTGGTTCGGTGTCGCCGGGTGTGCCGTGTAGCGGCGGTGATGGCCTGGCGGGTGGGTAGTGGTCGTTAGACATGAGAGAAGCGATGGTGAAGGTTGGACGAAGGGGAGGGATGGCGAAGAGGAGGGCGGGGGT
>PQXP01000457.1:0-20010 GCA_002973495.1 Apiotrichum akiyoshidainum | reverse complement strand
GGGGGGGTTGGGGGGGGGTGGGTGGGGGGGGGGGGTGGGGGGGGGGGGGGGGGTGGTTGGTGGGGGGGGGGGGGGGGGGGGGGGGGGGGGGGGGGGGGTGGGGGATTGGGGGGGGGGGTGGGGGGGGGGGGGATGAATGGGCTTGTTGTTGCTTGAGATATTTCTAGTGACTTGTGTGGGCTCTGACTGTGATGGAGGTGGGTCGGTGTCGAGTGGCGTCGCTGTAGCGGTTTCTTGATTGCTGTTTCTTGTGTTAGAATGTCTGTCCAACAGACCCGAGACGCGGGCGACCGGCCGCTGGTGCAGCAGTTGTTATAGGCGGGAGGTGCAAGCCCAGGATCCATCAGTCCCGAGCCGAGATGGTGGGAGGACGTTGGGTCCTGGAGCACGAGGGGAAAGAACCCGTACACTCGAACTTACCTTGAATGGTGGTCTGTCGCCACCAGTTGGTTCTCGGTTCGCGGGGATGTCTTGTGTCTCGTGTGCTGAGGTGGGTGGGTATTAAGTAGTCGACATTGCCCGAGGACGACGACGTAGACACATTCGACGACCGCGGCGGCGACAAGGATGCAGAGAACAAGGTGAGACAGGGAATGCAAGATGGGGGTGGACGTGTGGGATGAGGCAGCCGTGATACGGTGGCGCTCGTTGTCCTCTCACTGTCGCCCATTCGCCATCAGCCACCACGAGTTACATAACCCTGTGCGCGCCGTGTAGAAGGGTACGTGGTTGTCTTCGTGGGCATCTTCGCTGTCTGTGGATGTGCGCGCGCGGCGTTGCTCGACATGAACGCAACCTTTGTGACCGGGTGGATCGATGATGCCTCCCCCCACAGTGTAGAAAGCGGGAACGCGTTTGTCCGTTCGAGGCCCCAGACGCGTCCCTCGCTCCCGCCCTGCCTCTCCTGGGGGCGACAAAAAAGCCGTTGTATTGACATTAATCAGGCCACCTAATAAAGCTCTAATCAAAATATTCTAACAGTTTGATACCGCCACACCACTCAAAAGCCGCTAATCCCGCTAGTGATGGTCCCTCTCACGATGATGCTCTGAAATCACTCTCGACGACCACCACACCACTGCATCAACAGCAACAACAACAACAACAACAACAACAGCATCCATAACCACAGCACATCCATCCACAATGGACGCAGGATATGGTGAGCACCGCAGTCCCCCTCCCCGCACACCCATCCCCAGACCCGCTAACATGCAGACGCTCTCGAGGCGGCGACCTCGTCGTACACAAAGTCCCAGGACCGCGAGGGTGAGTAACATCCCTGGTGCCTCCACACTTTCGCAGTCACTTCCTGGCGGTGACGAGCCGTGTGCCTCCACATTGCTTGCGCACGTGCAGCACTGACAACACCAGACCGCTACCGCAGCAGCCACCGCGACCGTGAGCGCGGCGACCGTGGCGACCGTGACCGTGACCGTGATCGCGATCGCGAGAGGCGGCACCGCGACTATGACCGTGACGACCGCGACCGTGGCGACCGCGATCGCCGCCGAGACCGTGATGACAGGGACCATGGCCGTGACCGCGACCGCGATGACAGGCGGGACCGCGACCGGGATCACCGCCGGGACCGCGACCGGGATGACCGGGACAGGCGCGACAGGAGCGATCGCCACGACCGCGACCGCGGAGACCGCTACGGCCGCGAGCGCGATGACCGGGACCCGTACGGCCGCGATCGCTCACCGAGGAGACGCCACGACGAGCGCGACCGCAGTGAGCGCGACTGGCGCGGCGGCGGCGGCGGCGGTGGTGGTGGTGGCGGTGGACGCGGGCGCGGAAGGCACCATTCGCCCCAGCGCTCGCCGACACCACCGGACGCGATTCCGCTCGAGGCGCGCAGCGTTCAGCCGTCGCTGTGGGACATTGCGCCGCCGCAGTTTGACGGCATCAGCGCCATGGAGGCCAAGATGACTGGTGAGATAATATATTCCCACGGAACTGACTCTAGGCATGTTCACATACGGCCCTGGCCGCGTCGCGCCGCCGCTGCACCTCACAATGCCCGTTGGCGGCATGATCAACCCGCTGCGCCAGACGAAGCGTGTGTACATTGGTAACATTACCGACGAGATGACGGAGAAGACGCTGCGCGAGTTCTACACGCGCACGATGCGTGAAAAGGGTCTGATCAAGGACGAGGGCGAGCCGATCACCGTGATCGAGGTCAGCCGCGAGCCCAAGTACGCGTGGATGGAGTTCCGCACACCCGACGAGGCGACCGCTTCCATCGAGCTCGACGGTGCAGAGTTCAACGGGGTTGCGCTCACCATCAAGCGCCCGCAGGAGTACGTCGGCATCGACCCCAACCTCGCGTTCCTCGGCGTGAGCGGTGACGCGAACAACAAGCTGTTTGTTGGCGGCCTCCCCACCAACCTCAACTCGGACCAGGTCTTGGAGCTGCTCAAGTCGTTTGGCGAGCTCCGCACGTTCAACCTCGTCAAGGAGGGCAACGGCTCCGTGTCCAAGGGATTCGCGTTTGCCGAGTTCCTCGACCCGACCGTCACCGACATGGCGATCCAGGGCCTGAACGGCTTCCAGCTCGGCGACCGCTCGCTTGTCGTCCAGCGCGCCGCCACCACCGGGCGCGCGTCCGCGTCCGCCCCGACCGTCTCGTCGACTGCCGCTTTCCTGGCGCAGTCCACGATCCTCCAGGCGCAGGAGGAGGAAGCGCCCGCGACCCGTGTCATGCTCATGCTCAACATGGTTACGACCGACGAACTATACGACGACCGCGACTACAGCGAGATTCTCGAGGACGTCCGCGACGAGTGCTCCAAGTTTGGCGAGGTCGAGGGCGTGCGCATCCCGCGCCCCGTGCCCAAGAGCACAAAGTGGGAGAGCTCCGACTCGGCCGCGCAGACGGCCGAGAAGAACCGCCGTATCAACGAGGAGAATGGCGTTGGGCGCGTGTACGTCATGTACGCCGACGTCAAGGGCGCGCAGGCCGCCATGTCCGCCCTGGGCGGTCGCCAGTTTGCGGGCCGCACCATCCTCGTCGCGTCCGCCTCCGAGGAGGACTTCCTCGGCCCCGCACCCCCGCCCCCGCCCTCCCCGCCTCCCGAGGACGACGGAGACGCGCCCCCGCCCCCGCCCCCCATGTAGAATATTCAGGTGGATGAAAATCTGGGCACATGGCGAGATTGCGACTCTGGCCAAACTTAACCGGGCGGATGACTAACACGGAATGCGTCTCGGAATGCGGTCTCGGACCCGACATGAGCAGTGCCTGGCCGCGCGTCACCGGGGAGCACTCCTAAAGTGTCGGCACGTTATGCATGGGACGGCGCTGCGTCTCTACGACGCGGCGTCGCTGACAATGTCCGAGGCCATGTTATGCAAGAGTATAAACTATGAGTGTGGGTAGGTAGTGGGTAGTGGGTAGTGGTAGTCTGGTCGTCACTTCTGAGTCTCCCTAGTCGTGATGGTGCGGGTGCGGGGGTGAGTCGTCGTCGTTCATCTCCTCCTCACCCTCTCTCGCTCTGTGGTTGGTGTGTGGTTGGCCGGTGCGGGCGACGGGGCGACAGTGTCTCGTGCCCAGCGGACGCGGCCTGCATGTATGCGCAATGCTTCTCTTACTTGGCAACGTTGACCATGCGGGCGCCTGCGAGAGGGGGGTGGAGAAGGTCGTAGTTCTTCGGACGGCGGAAGAGGAGAATGTGCTATGTGGGTCAGAATACTTGTTTGCAGTCGTGGTGCGAGCGGCGAAATGCTCGAAATGCGTACCGGTTCCTGTTTGGTCAGCTTTGTGGACAACAACACAACAACAACAACAGGGTACGACGGTGGGCGCCGGCTGTGAGTGGCCCGCGCGCACGGCGTGGCGGAGTGGCGGCTCGCGTGCCCGCAGGCCAATGCAGGAGGCTGCAGGAGATGCGGCACGGAGGCAGGGTCGGCGCCAGGCTGCGTGGCCGGAAGCGGGAATTCGGCTGGTATGCAGGCGTCGGCGGTCGCAGACGACAAACACGAGCGACCGTGCATGGAATGGCCCAAACCGAAACCCCCGCCCACAGTCACCACCGCTGTAGTCCGGGAACCCGGAGTTGTGCCGGGCAAGCAGTGATGCAGAAAAGAGTAGACTTTTCATTTTTGGCAAACAAGGCACTTACAGGCTCGTGGCGGAGGTACATCTCCCATCCTGGGGACTGGCGGATGCCGAGCCCACGCCAGACGTCCTCGGCGAGGATGCCAGTCGGGCAGAACTTTGCGAGGGCCTTGGGGAGCTGGGGTGAGTGTGCGGCGAGTGGCAGTGACCTACAATGACATGGCTGCAGTGGACAAGTGAACAGTCAAGAGAGGGAGGTGGTTAGTGGAGGCACAAACAAACATCCAAACAAGTCGCTGCGTACCGGTACTCCCACTCGTCGTCTAAAGTCAGCTCTGAAAGATGGGGGAGAGGCTCACCGCTGTACCGTGGGCTGTAGTTGATCTTCTCGCCATACTGCTCGATCGCGCGACGCTTGTCCTCTAGGGTGTATGCCTTCTTGGACATGTTGGGTGTTGTTTGTTTGGTCTGGTGGAGGGAGGGCGTCGAGTGGACTGGAGGGGGTTTTGGGTATGTGTGCAGGGTATGTCTGGAGTGTAGATGCGGGGGAGACGGAGGAGTAATGAAGCAGGACAAGATAGAGTCGGGGGCGATGGAGACAATGGTGTTTGTAGTGTTTGTTTGCGGAGGCGGGCGAGGCGGTCAGCAGTGTTTGTGAGGGTTGTGGCTGAGGGGGGAGCTCACCGTAAACAAGATACAGGCGACCTGGTGGGAGATGGAGTCGTGAAGGGGGAGTGGAGTGGAGGAAACAAGAGAGAGAGAGGGAGAGGGAGCTACTAAAGTACCAGAGATAGAGAGAGAGAGAGATGAAAGGTTTGTTGTCGACGAGAAGAAGAAGAAGAGAAAGAGATGATGGATGTTGTTGATTGTCGGTGTGTGTGTGTGTGTGTGTGTACATCAACTGGCCTGGCTGGTGTTGTGCTCAGGGTTTCCTGGCTGAGGAGAGGGGAGCCTTCAGGGTCCAATCGCCCATCAGCCCGAAAAGCAGGCGCGGTCTGTTGGCCAGATTTACTCCCGCTCTCTCTCTCTCTCTCTCCCCTATAACAACAACAGCCAGCCCACTCGCGCCTCGAGCCTTTCCTATGCGCCTATGCATCGGCAGCGGCTTTCTCTCGGCATGCTCTGCAATGTTCGCTTTTCCCGCAGATTCGCATCCAGAACAGCTCACAGCCGGGAGCGGAAATGTAATAAACACGGCGGGCAACTAGTTGGCTGCTGTCGGCCAGTGGCACGCGAGCTCCCTCCATGCACCTGCTCCGACTGCAGCAACCACCTTGTTCTTTTCGTGTCTCTGGCTCGTACACTGACATTGGCCGGCTTTCGACGGAAATCGTCCCCGTACTCTCGCTTTCGCTCCCACCTTCCATCTGCGGCTAGGACAAAGGACGGGTTGTACGAAGACAGGCGGCAGTGAGGTTGATTACGAGATGGGCAGGTTAATAAGAGTGCGACATTCGTCGGATGCAGGAACTGCAGCAAACACAGCAGCAGTCACCACTCCATGCACCCTCTGACAATTCTTATAAGTCTTCTCTATTATTACATGCACGCCGAGGGAGGTGTGGCTGAGACCGTCCATCTGGATGGGACTGGAGGCTATTGAGGTCCCATTTCTGAAACACCCACACCACAAACAGTGAACTTTGTTGTCCTGACAGACGAGGCAGCAGCGACAGCCTCATGTCAACAACACCGGCCACCACAACAACAACAACAACAACAACAGCGACGGCGTGCATGTACACATCACCACCGGCTGTTTTGGCTTTGACTCTGCCAGCTGTAACCCATCTACGCATCTAGCCGTGCCTCGCTCTGGCTGAACCTGGACGCATTCGATCCTCGCAGGCACCACGCGTGGTCCGCCAAACCTAACAGCCAGCAGCCAACAGCCAACAGCTCGCAGCTATAACAGGCGCAAAGCCGCAGACGCCCCTGCCTCCACAGCAGTTGTTCTTTGCCGAAAGGGGACATTGGAGGTGGATGTCTGCGCATGCCTGCGGCCCCGCATTGGCAATGCCGCATGCTTCCAGTCAACCGCTGCAGGCTCCCATCCCAGAGTTCACGATCACAAGATCACAGCACGGACGCAGACCGGTCCCGCTGCCGCGGTGCACAGACCGCATTTGCAGAAGCAGGCAAAGAACAACAACAACAACATTGCAAGCCAAACAGCAGCATGGTGGCAGCCTGAGAAACACGGCCAGACACGGCAAGAGGCAGCCCCATGATCCCATGATCCCATGATTTTGAGCCATCGTCGCCGCCTCTAGATCAGCCACAAGGACGAATCGGGCAGGCAGAGAACCACCCAGCACGACGCCGCCTCGGTCTTGACCGGATCCCACAAACACAAACATTCCGTACAGGCAATGTTGATGCCTTGTCTGCAATGTCGTATTGCGTCCGGCGCAATGTATACCTGCGCGCTACACGTCATATCATGTAGATCAGATCAGACCAGATCAGATCAGATCAAATCAGCCCAGATCAGGTAGGTAAGTCCCGGCTTCCACTCCACCCACTGTTACGCGACCCTCATCCACAGTCGACAGCCCCTGCGGCCAGCGACCCGGTGTCGGCTTACCCGTAGCGGAGATGCAATGCATAGAATAGTACAACATTAGGGGAGGTCAGAGTTGAGGGCGTCGGCGAGTTCGAGCGCAATAGTGCGCGCTTGCTGCGGGGGTGAGCACAATCGTCCACAAATCGGATCATTCGTCGTTTTGCTCGATTCTCGATCATTTGCCAACTCACCTCCAGAAGCGGCCTGACGCGCTCAGCGTCGATGCCTGCGTCGCCCTCGATGCGGACGCCGCATATACGTCCGTTGGGGCGGACGAGGACGTGGGCGCGAGCGGGGCACGCCTCCTCCTCACGGGGCGTAGCGTCGACGAACGTGGTCTCGGAACCCGGGACGAGGTTGAGCGTGACGGGAACGGGCAGGTGCTCGCGGCCGGGCAGCTCGGTGGTGGTGCCGTCAATGTCCCAGTCGTCGCCGCCCCGCGCGCGCGACTTGGCCTTGCCCTTGCCATGCTTGCCCGCCGCGATCGCGCCCTTGATACCCGAAAGGTCACCGCCGGCCGCCATGTCGGCCTCGGTCTGCTCCGTGCCGACAAACTTGGTCGCCGGCACAGCGAGGTCCGCGAACGCGGCGCGCGCGGCGAGCGCGAGCGCAGAGGGGATGCCGCCGTCGGCGCTCAGGACAGCGAGGTGCAGTGTCGGGGCAAAGAACTTGGTCGCCGTAATGGGGAGAGCGGGCACGCAGGGGAGGAAGTAGTCGGTCAGGAACGAGGCGTAGCCTGTCGACAGCGTCTCGAGCGTCTTGGATGTCGCGGCCGGGAACGCCTGGGGTGTGCTGCTGTCAGCGTCTGTCAGAGACTTTGGTTCTCAACTCACACATCGACCTCGACCTTGGCACGCCACTTTTCGCTTTCGGAAGCAGAAGCACCAGCGGGGCAGTCGACGACCTCGAGACGGATACCGGCCACAATGTGCGTGTTGCCTATCTGCACGCGTGCGCTGCCGTTCGCGGCCGGTGCGTCGCCGTAGCTGACGCCAAGCTCGCGGGGGACGAGGAGACCGCGGCCATCCTCGCGCGTCGGGGTGGACGAGGAGAGTCCGGAGATGATGTAGGATCTCTCTGCGGGGGAGAGGGTGGCCATTCTGTGAGGGGTGTGGGTGTGGGTGTTGGAGTGGACGAGGCTCAAGGTTGGCTGCTGTGGAAAGTTGAAGATGAGAATGCCAGTGACGAAAACAGACCCAGGGTGAAATTTATTTCAGTGACCCCGTTAAGTTTGAGAGAAAGGGGCGTGGGGGGTTCACATCAATGGGAGGCAGGATTGAATGACATCATAGGTTGGTCTGGTAAGTCTCCCCTTCCAACGTTCTTGACACGTTCATGTTGACTCTTCTCCATCCACCCGTCAGACTCACTACTCACAATGACATCGGAGCGGCCAACGTACCACGGTGACGTCTATGTCACCAACCGCCCGTGGGTAGTAGCACTTCGAGCCGCACTGACCAGTACAGTTCGTACCCCAACCGTGTCTTTGACATTCTCGAGGCGTACCACCGCGCCGGTCCTGGCACATTCGGACACGCTCTCGACATCGGGTGCGGTCCCGGTGAGACTCAGCTGTCTTAATACGCCGTCCGGCTCTAACATACCAGGTTTCATGGCCCTCGGGCTCACCGCGTCCTTTGACAAAGTCACAGGAATCGACCCCGAGGAAGGCATGGTCAAGGTTGGCCTGCAGCCGCAGGATCCCAAGAAACGGATCCGGTATGCTGTCGGACTGTCAGAGGACCTCGGCGCGGCAGGTATCCAGGACAAGTCGGTGGATCTTGTCGTGGCCGGCGAGGCGGCACATTACTTTGACCACCCCAAGACGTGGCCGGAGCTCGCCCGCGTGCTGCGCCCCGGAGCCACGGTCGCCTACATTGTGAGTGAGCTGCAGAGGAGACAGCAAATGAACCGAGAATAGGTCTCGGTGTCTACGTACGAAACCGACACTCTTCCTTTCTTGTCAACTGCGCCCGGGTGGAGGCTGGCATGATAATCTGACCCGCGCAGGATTATGGCCGTATCTCGGTCCCAGGGGCCACCGATGTGAACACGGCCATCTCAGCATTCATGGATGAGACGCTCAAGGACCACTGGAGTGAGCCTGGGTGGTCCATCTCCGAATCACTCCTCGACATGCTGCCGTACCCCGTCCAGCCGTTAGACACTGATTCCACCGAGGCGCTTCTCCGCTCGCTCCCTGATCTGGAGGGGGACGGGCACCCCGTCGTCTCCCGCATTCCCGAGCTCCCTCCTCTCGGAAGCCCCGAGGGCTGGGACGCGTCCTCGGCTGTCAGGCTCAAGAGCGGCACGGCAGCGGGGCAGTGGTTCCTCAAGCAGCAGTGGACGCCCGCACAGCTCGAGGGCTGCTTCCGCACCTGGAGCTCGGTGAAGCGGTACCAGGACCACACAGCCGGCGACCGCGAGCTCGGCCCCGAGGCCGATGTCGTCGGCCGTCTCATGCATAAGATCAAACCCGCTCTCGGCGACAAATTAATAGTGGCGTGGCCGTTTGCGATGATGATGATCCGTCGTAGCGGGTAGACTCAAAAAGCCTCCAGGCTCAAAAGAAAGATAGCAAGAAGTGTATACAAGGGCAATGCATAGTTTGGCCGTGTTCGCAGCGCAATGTCTCTGCATAACATGTCTAGCATCCAAGAAGGAAGGCGGTTCAGGCTCTCCTGGGGGTGACGAAGTGAGCACACCACCGTGGGAGAGCAAAGCGGCGCGTCGTTTGTTGTGGTTTCATGAAAGCCATCAAGGTCCTCCATCCGTCATCTTCCTTTCCCTCCACCCCACATCCCACCCTGGTTACTCAACAACACCATCGCAACATGCCTCCTAGAGGATCCGACAATGATGGTGGCGGAGGCGGTGGATCCGCTGATGCGGTGAGTCTGAGCATGCCCAGTATGCGGGCGTGCTGCAGCTTCCGGGTGTGTTTCCTCCAAGTTGTTTCTGACTCTTTCAGGCGACAGACGCGGCGGCCGCGGCCGTCGTCCGTCTGGCGCTTTTCCACGAGTATCGCCGGACCCCGTTGAAGCGCGCGGCCATCCGTGCGGGTGAGTGTCCTCTATTTCCTTTCTGTGGTACAGCGCATCACCACAGCTGCAACACATCCTGACGGCAGTCCTCCCGAACAATACTAACTTTAACGTGGTCTTTGCGCGCGCCCAGCAGACGCTCGCGGCGACATTTGGTATGCAGCTCGTCGAGCTGCGCGCGCGCATGAAGGGCGACGTGGCGGACGAGCGCGCCGAAGAGACGCAGACGCAAGCAGCGACGCAGCGCCGCAAGGGCAAGCGGCGTGCCGCCGACAACGAGGACGACGAAGAGGACGATGAGGCGGACGCGGAGGGCGGCGAGGACGCCGCGCGCGCAAAGGGCAAGAAGCGGCGTGAGTCTGCTGAATTCCAGCGCATCTGGCAAGCTGACACGCCCTGCAGCCAAGACGGGCACTTTTATCCTCCGCAACGTGCTGCCGTCGGGTATCGTCGCGGCCATGTCGACGCCGCAGGACCTGCCGCTGCCGACGGACGAGAACGGCGACGAGATCGACGACGATGCGTACGTTGCCGAGCTGGAGGCAGACAGCGGCGCGCTCCTGCCGTGGGACAGGGCCGACGTAGGCAGCAGCGTCGAGCTCCTCGGTATCCGCACCGTCATTCTGTGTCTGATCCTGACAATGGGCCGGAGCGCCGACGACTGTGAGTTTGGAAGATCCCGTTTTGTTCATCATGCTGACAGACTTTACAGTAAAGCTCATGTCGCTAATGCGCCGCCTGGGCCTGCAGCGCGATACCATCCTCCCGTTCGGGTCGCCAGACAGCCATGCACCGCACCTCACCCTGGAAAAGTACATGGACCTGCTCGCCCGGCAGAACTACCTTGAGAAGGTGAGTTATATATTGGGTCGTACTAACTCTCAGATCAAGGCACCGAATCCGGCCGCGCCGGAGGGCTTCTCGACAGAGTGGCGCTGGGGCGCTCGCGAAGCCGAGTTCAGCGAGGAGGCCGCGCTTGCCTTTATTGAGCGCATGTGGGTACCTTGGATGTCCTTTCCATTTTCTTCATTTTCCCATTCGGGACTGGAGGACTGGCAAGCTTGTGCTTGTACTGACTTTCAGCTTCCTTGACCCCGAGAGCAGCGGCGAAGACTCGGGATCGGATGAAGAGGCGCGCGCGGCGCGCGAACGCGGACAGCGCAGGCGGAGGCAGCGTACGGCCGAGGAGAAGCAGGCGCGATTCCTGCGCAAGAAGAAGCAGCTGCGCGAGGACGTTGAGCGCGCAGCGGGCGGCCCGCTCGTCGGTGAGGCGTAGGGTGCGTGTGTGTGTGTACGCAGTGGTTAGCACTGTGCCTAATGAGCGCAAGCAGAGAAGCGGAGAAGGAGCAGAGACCTGGCAGGTGCAGCGTGGCACGCACAGTCGGCGTGCGAGATAGGCCGCCCCGGCGGCAGAGTAGCATGCCGATGTAATGTATGTACGACTATACAACGGAAGGACGCGTGTGAAGCAGCAGTCAGTCTGTGTGGGTGCTTTCAGGGCTGGCGGAGTCCGTCCGGCCTGCCCTTGCAAGCATAGCAACGGCGCGTCGCCGACGGTGCCGTGACGCGACGATCCGCCGCCCAGGCGGAGACAGCGACCTCTGCGACCGAGGATTCATTTCCGCCAACAGTTTCCAGACGACTCGGCCATACATGCCTGGGAGAACTGGAAGAATACGCGAGAGGGCCAATGGCGGCCTCTGTCCGCTGAGAGGGATGCATGGCGAGGCCGAAAAGCGTGGGGAGGTGGGGAGGAGGAGTGGGGAATACGCAGACGCCACCCAGCGCCGCTGAGCCGCTGGAGGAGAGCGGCAGCGGAATGGTACCTCCGCAAGGATGGTGGCCCTGTCAGGCACGGGTCATCCACCATTGCAGCCTCCATCGTGTGTCTGGCTGTCTTGTCTCGTCTCCTGGGTCTTTGTGACCTCGAACTGTTTCTCATTTCTTTTCCTTCTTTTTCTTCACCACTCTTACTAATCTCGTCGCTACTCTTTCCCCCGCCGACGACACTCGCCCACAATGTCCACTCCGCCCCCCGCTTCCACCGATGAGACGACCGCGGTGATCAAGAGCGTGGACAGTGAGTGATACGCATTTTCCTCTTCTCCGCCGCCCGACTCAGCGCCGAGCTGCCGCGGACCCGCCCCTAGTCGGCTCTCTCTGTCTCCCTCAACTCGACATCTCTGCTAGCTGCTCGCCTGCTCGAGGTCGCGTTGCTCCCTGGCGAGCTCCGCACCTCCCGACTCAGTCCCACGCCCCCCTTTTTGCTCCAAGACACAAACACACCCCACCCCTGCTTCCCCACACACCCCGCCCCGACCGTCGTTCGCGGGCGACAGCCGCCCCGCTCTTCTTGCCTTGCTAGCAGCGCATCCCACATCCCACGCCCTCCTCCCGCATCCTACTGACACACCGCGCGCATGCCGTACTAACACCCCACAGTGTCCGAAGAGATGCAGCAGGAGGCGATCAAGCTGGCCGTGACCGGCCTCGCCAAGTACGAGATGGAGAAGGACGTCGCCATGTACTGCAAGAAGGAGTTTGACCGCAAGTACAACACTACATGGCACTGTGTTGTTGGCAAGCAGTGAGTAGTTCTAGTGGAGTGAGGGCTCCGGGGCGAAGAGCCGCATGTTCCAAGGTTCTGGGGCCAGACAGACAGGGGGCGCGAGAGGACAAGGAGAGGAGAGGGTGACCCAGGGGAGGCGAATCGCAGTACTCAGTGACGGCGCTGACGGACAGCTTTGGCAGCTTTGTGACGCACGGTGAGCACCGAACGACACTCAGCGGCAGCCGATCGGCATGAGGGGCATGATGGGAGGTCGCCGACAAGCGCTGAACCTCCCTGGTGCTGCTCCTCCAGAGGATGAACAAGCTAACCCCAGAATCCAAGCACTTCATCTACTTCTACATTGGCCAGATTGCCTTCCTGCTCTGGAAGACATCGTGAGCAGCTACCACACCTCGTCCGCTGTCCGTCCCGACTGGCGTCTCTCCATAGAGTCCCGGCCCCGGTCACGGTCACGCTCAGCATGTCTTCTCCCGATCTCAAGCTCGCCAGCGCCATCCATCCGCGCAGGCCGTGCCGCCAGCCCACAGCACAATATCCATCACCACCCCACACCACACCACACCGCTCACCGTGCCGCTCAGCGCACAGCACGCATGTCCATGACGTAGACGTAGTAGTATCAGAGCGCGCCGCCCTCGCGATAGTTTCATAGTATCTCCCCCTCCCCAGCCCCAGCTTGCATTTCGTCCTTGTCTCGTCCTGGGTATATGTGTGCCGTCCGCCGTCTTAGATGGCATGTACATGATGTCAATGACGCGGGTATATGACAGCTGCCCAGGCCATTTGCCATTTCTGAGCCTGAGGATGAGTCAAAGCAATGTGCCGCTCTCCCACCGCTGCCAGCTGCCGCTGCGTTGTGCCTGTACGACAATGACGCGCCTCTCCACTTGCACCGGCACCTTGCACCTGGATCAATATCTGTATGCCATCCATAGAACAGGAACGCGTTCTACTCAAAGGGGGCTATGAGGGCCGCGGATGGCTGTTCCCTCCCCTTCCTTGCTCTCTCTCCAGCGGCTCTCGTCACTCGCGCGCGCTGTCGCTCAATCTCTAAACTGGGCCCCCAGGCGCGGCTCCGCCTTCGTCCATCCGCCACCGTCATCTGTCGTCTGTCGTCGTTGTAGGGCTATCCGTCTCTGGTCTGGGATCCTGATCTTGTTCGAGTCGCCTTGTTGTCTTCCGCAGGCCCGCAGAAATGGCCAGGCCACTGCAGGCTCCTGCTCTTGCCCTCGCTCATTCTCGTATGCGCATGCGCATCATGATGCGTGCGTGTGCCCGTGCCCGCAGAGACTATGTCCGAGACATGTTCTGGTACTGAGTCGTGGTCGTCTCGTACTCCTTGACGAAGAGGCGCTTCTGCTCCTTGATCATCCACCTGCTGTCAGTCCTAGCTCTCCTATGCAATCTCACTTCATTATGTCGTTGATGTACTCGCGGAGAATGTTGAGCGACTCGGTGTCAATGTTGGTGTACGCGATGAACGGGCCAAAGTTGACTGTTGTTAGCTACCAAGTGCGCGCCCTGTGAGCTTACCAAACAGACGCAGCAGGTGCTCAGCACCGTAGATCTCGCTCATCGGCTTGTCGCCACCCGCACGCTTCTGCTCGACGTATTGTGCGCGCTCGAAACGGTACAGCAGGTTGTTGCCGAGCGCCTTGTCAAAGTACAAGGTGATGCCTGCTATGATCTCGGACAGCAGGGCTGATGCACGCCTGCAAGTTAGAGATGCCTCACACACTGCAACTCACGGAGTGCGCTCCTTCTTGTTCACGTTGGCGTACTCCCGGTACTCCTCCAGCAGCTCGCGGACGTTAGGCTTGCGGGGGAGAGTGACGAGCTGGTTGTTCTTGGTGACATTCTCCCAGTCATCGACGAGCTGGAGCTTGAGGACTTCCGGAATGACAATCTTCACCTCTGGCCGCTTCAGATACTCGGTCTCGGTATCAAGGCCAGTGTCACGTCCGCGTTTCCGACTTCCCTCGGCCTTCTTGCCCGGCGCCTTGGGCTCCTTGCCCTTGACGGAGGGCGCCGGGCTGTCGGTGGTCACCAGCGGGCGGTTCTTCTTGCTCTGCGCCTCTAGGAGAGCACGGCGCTTGGCAAAGCCCGCCTCGTTGAGCTTGAGGAGACGCATCTCTGGGACCCACTCGTCCCAGCTGCCAAGTCAGCGACGACGTTGCGACACTTTCCGCGACGCGCATCCGGCTCTCCAACTCACGTCTGCTTCCATCCCTTGTAGTGGATAAAGTAGTGCGGCCCTGTGGATCCGAGGAGGGTGTTTGTCTCGTTCCAGTTCTCGGCGAGGAGGATCTGTGCGCGGAAAGGATTGGGGGAAGGGTGACGGCGGCGGCGTGGGAGGTAATGTGTCAGCTCACGTTTCGGAAAATGAACAATACGCCGTCGGAGCACGCGTAAAAGATGCGTGAAGCCATGGGTAACGTTTGTATGCGACACTCACGCGAGCCTCGTAGAGCAGCGGACCGTGGTATGCGAGGACATACTCGTCCGTTGTGAACTGGTTGGGCTGGTGGTTGGGGTTGTTCTGGGCCGCCATGGTAGCTAGAGGGCACGCAGCGGCAAGCGGGTGGTAGCAAAACGCTGAGGAGCTGTCTGGGAACGTTGTCAGACGTGTTGTTGGGGACAGGATGCGACGGTCCGGCGGTCGGGGCCGTGGATGTGCGGGCCACTCACCTCGTGGACGACGACGCGCTCCGCAATCAATGGCAATCCTTGACTCGTGGGGAGTGGATGCACACTAGTCGTTGGTATCAGGGTGATACCCGCTCTGAGGAGGTCGTACTGGTGGTGGTAGTGTAAGGGT
Organism: Apiotrichum akiyoshidainum; assembly: GCA_002973495.1. NCBI lineage: Eukaryota > Fungi > Basidiomycota > Tremellomycetes > Trichosporonales > Trichosporonaceae > Apiotrichum > Apiotrichum akiyoshidainum. Next base: position 4,941 of record PQXP01000457.1, on the reverse strand, counting down.
ATAAGCCGGTGGTGGGTGACAACGAAGGATTGTTGTTGTCTTTGGGTACGCGGTATTTGGCCGTGTCCAAAGTCTGCCTGGTGATTGCTATCGATGCCCCGTTTTCGAATCCCGATTCCTGGGAGCGCGTGTTAGTTTCGATGCACGTCGTGGGGCATTCCTGGGATGGTGAGTGACCCACCTTGATGGCTCGGGGTGTCAGTAAAGGGGTGAGTGGTGGCTGATGGTTGATGATGTCGAGGAGGTGGTGTTGAGGGGCTGGGGTGGTGTCGGAGGAGGCAACCAAGGGAGGAGGGAAGGCGTCCACAGACTACAGGCCCAGGGTTGCAGCCAGTAAACAGCACCCACCACGCGAGAGAGGAGTGAGGGAGAGCGGGATCAAATTTGATAATACTGGCGCTTCTTATGTAGGGGGATGGAATATTATGTCGGCAGTCTGCTCCCGTCGTTCCGCATTCGCTCCTTTCGTTTGTGTCTTCCCTCTCCGTCGCTCGCCACCCATCTCGGCGTCGTCGTTGACGTCTTGCTCGTCTTCTTCTCCATCTCTCTCCTTTTCTGTCGTTGTGACCAACCCAACCGACGACCCCCCCTGCGCGTTTCCCACTCCGCGCACACCTCCGCATCCGCATCTCCATCCTCGAGATCCCGAGACCCCTCGCATTTGGCAACGCCTTTGCTCCCTGGTTTCCGTCTTCGAGTTTGAATACCGCGCGACAGCGAAGAACAGCTCTTGTGGGATCAACAAACACGTCTGGGTGGGCTGGCCTGGGTGAGTATACACTCCAAGGCATCTCCCTGTCGTACTCGCCATCAAGCATCCCCCGTTGCTCGTTTCTGTTCATGCTATTGTTGATGCCCTCGTCGTGGGAACAATCGTGCTGACACATCGCCTCGTCTTCCTCGCCCCATTTCTCTTTTGCCATTGCTTTCTCGTGCTCAGTGTTGGTGCTCCTCGTTCTTTTCTGTGTCATCCTTAAACAGCAGTGCTGACGCTCGTTTGCTTCATCTGCCTCGGTCCTTGTTCACTCGCACGCTGACCTGTACCCCCCCGCATACATCTCACGTCGCTCCCCCAACAGGTCGGCACAGCTCTGTTTATCTCTTTTAAAATCGCGCGAGTCTAGAACCCCGTTCAACCGGTCTTCCATACTCGAGAGCGAAAACAACACATCATGTCTGGCGTCGCCGGTCCCAAGGCTCCAGTGGTGCGTCATGGCCGTTTCCTTTGTTTGTGGTTGCTTCTGAGGCTGACCCTTGTGCGCCATCTCATTATTCCATCCATCTTCCCTGCTGTTTCAATCACTTGCCTCGTCTCGTCTCCACTTGTGTCCCATCGACAGGGCAAGTATGGCCAGCCCATTGTCCCGAACCTCGCAGTGAGGCACCTCTGCCCCAATTGCCAGATCGACCCTCCGAACATCATCGAGGAGTACAGCCACGGCGACCTCGTAAGAACCGTGTCTTGTGACCATGACTGACAGCAGGTCTGTGCCGACTGCGGCACCATCCTCGGCGACCGTATTGTGGACACGAGGAGCGAGTGGCGTGTAAGTCAACCACATCACTGGTGTGTGAATACTAACTTGCAGACATTCGCTGGTGACGAGGGTGGAGATGACCCGTCGCGTGTCGGAGGACCCAGCAATCCACTGCTAGGTATCCAGTCGCTTGAAACGTCCATCTCCGCGCGTGACGGCCGTACTGGAATGTCCCGCGACCTCCAGCGTGCGCAGAACCGCGCAAACCAGCAGGCAACTGGCCCCGGCCACAAGTCTAACCCGGCTCAGCTTCAGGCCGCCTTTGCGCGCATCAACGAGATGTGCGACGCAATGCAGCTCCCCCGCGCGATCAGCGATCGTGCCCAGCACGCGTACAAGATTGGAGACGAGAAGCGTGTCTCGCGTGGAAAGAATGACGACGCGCTCATTGCCGCGTGTATCATTTTCGCCACCCGTGCAGCCGGCGCTGAGCGTACCTTCCGTGAAGTCTGCAAGGTCGCAAAGGTCACAAAGTCAGAGCTCGGCCGTATCTTCACTCTGTTGCGTGCCGCCGTTAACGACTCGGGCTTGAACACCCCCATGGCGCAGTCGAGCGCGAACCAGTCCGCCGAGGGTCTGCTCGGACGTTTCTGCAACTACCTCGACCTTGGCAACGCCATCTACAACGCGTCCAAGCACATTGCAGTCGTCGCCGTCGCCAAGTCGGCAATTGACGGCCGTAGCCCGCTTTCGATCGCTGCTGGTGTGCTCTACTTTACTGTCCTGCTGTTCGAGAAAACGGCCACGTCCAAGGAGATTGCGGACATTGCTGGCGTCTCCGAATCGACAATTAAGCTGTGAGTTGTGTGGCACGGTCAGGGCTGACCACAGTATCTGCAAGAAGGTCGCCGAGGAGCTTGATGTCGTTATTCGTCCCGAGTGGGTGAGTACCCAGAAAATAGCGCCAGAGCACTTCTAACTGCTAGAAAACCCAGCACCCGAACGGCTACGCCAACCTCGCGGCGCTCGGCAAACCCTCGGGCGGCAACAAGTCGTCGCGCACCGGCACTCCTGCTGCCAACGGCAAGGACAAGAACGGCGGTACCCCCGCGCCCGAGTCCAAGGACGACAAGGAATCCAAGAAGGAGTCCAAGAAAGACAAGAAGGATGCCGAGTCCAAGGACAAAGAGTCTTCCGACAAGGACGCCAAGAAGGACAAGGCTGTCAAGGACGAGAAGTAGAGCTGTGGGTGATCAGAACCGTCGACACTCGATCGGTGAGCGCAAGTCGAGCCGCGTTTTCCATTCCGTTCCCGTTCCCGCGCCCGTGTTCCCTCCCCCACTTGACTCTTCCACCCATCGTCAGGTCCGCATCCGTCCCCTCCCATCCCCATCCGGCATCCGAACATCTACCCCCGCAGGCGAGAGCTGCCGCTGGCCCTCTCCTTCGAGTACAATCATCCTGAGCGTGTTGGCTAATAGAGACCACAGGTTTCGTGGCAATGATCATGCAGAGATAAACTAGACGTCGGGCGGCAGGCCAGGCCGTTGCGAGGTGTCCACGTAACTACTGACGTGACTAACCGCGAGATACACGCGCTCGGGCTCCAAGTAGCAGCACCCCTGGTACCGTCACTGGCAGCGTAACCGCGACAACCGAGAAAAGGGTCGAAATCCGAAGCTGCCTAGAACAGTTGGGTCAACCAGCCTGGAAGCTACTCGTCGTCCGCCACTATCTCCCCCTCCAAGTTCCCCTGTCCAGGTCGGCGGTCAACTCCTTCCAAAAAGCAAGTGCTCGCAGGTATCCGCTGCTCGCACAAGGCCACGACGGGGATCGCCCGCGATCTCCTTATTACTCATCGTAGTCAGACGCCGTACCATTTGGCCACGCGACCGGAATGTTCAGCCGTGGGGTGCACGGATCGCGGGCCGACAGCCTCGGCGCTGCTCAGTAGAGGCTGCAGGTTGAGCAGAAGCAGAACGTCTTGTCAGATAGCAGAACTGAGGTCAGTTTGTGATTCTACAAGCATGTCAAACCCTGCTGATCTGCGAAAGTGCGAAATGAGAGATATCTGTCAAAGGGAGAGAGATCTGCAACAGGGAGATATCTGCAAAAGGGAGCGGACTGCTTGGCGCCAGTCACCCTTCGGCAGTCAGTGCTTGTGCTGGCACATCCGACACTGGGCCGTTCCATCATCTGGAGCACCCCTCAGACAGACCAGGCCACCTTTAAGAAGACCTGGATCCTGATAAAGCGGGACGCCTGTCCGCACAGAGCGCCTAGCTGGCCTGGGCGTGTCGCTCAGAAGGCTGTCAGTACGTTGCAGCGTTGGGATCTAAGCGCAGTTGCAGCTGTTTTTGTGTCGGAGGCAGAAGCCAGCCAGTTATCATGAATGCAGAGAGGGTCGGATACAGTTTGACTTCACACATGGCAGCAGCCACCGATGGTGGTGCCGGCGGCGGGGTGGAGCACAGCCAAGCGCCAGTGGACGCTCGTAACGAACACAACAATCCAAGCTGATGACGAGCACCGACTCTTTGAGGGTTACCAAATGTTTCAATTCAGCTATTGGTATTCCAGGAAGCGAGAAGGGAGGTTAGCAGGCAGCAGCAGCCCTCTCCAACATGCCACAGATTGGCACGGTGACACGATAAAATGGGCCCAGCCCTCGGCTTGCAGGAAGAAAATCTTTTCTGCATTCCGTCTGTCGTCACTCGGCGATGTACCAGCACCCCCTGTCTGACGTGTGGTGAATGCCCTTCCTAAGGGGAAGCTGGATTAGGAACGAACGAAGCACGACCTCGGCGAGTGGAGTGCACATCAATTAGCATTCCGCTCTCCGTGCAGTGACAGACTTTCCAACACAGCTCACAACGATCAACAGAGTATTTTTGCTCTTCTTTTTACGTTCAGCCCCAACACTCCGAGGACATGCACCCGACGCCGAGGCTGTTCTGTGTTTGCTGGATCTGGGCATTTGGGCGGATAGTAGCGGTCCATGACGTAGCGCGCGTCGCGTACCATCAAGTACCGCGCCGCGTTTCTCTGTAACTCCTGGTTAGTAACTGGTGACAGGCCGATTGCATACAGGGCTGGACGGGATCCAGACACGAACTCGCCCCCACAAGTTGGACCTGATCCTTTCCGCCGAGATGACCTCCGGATGTATAACATTCCTACAGGTACGTAGCGCACTGCCGCTCTTCAACGTTGGTCTCAAAATCGCGGAAAAGCGGTACTGGTTTGATCGCCCCTGGGGCCAGTGCATTTGCCAAACAGGCGGGAACGACCGCAGCCAACATACGCGTGTGTTGTGCAGCACGGTTCTCCCGTCCGCGCTTCGAGCAGAGACTGGTAAGCGAGCTGCAGTTGCACCGTGGCCTACAGAGTTGGCGACCAACAAAGCGCGAGCGTGCCTATGGCCTTGCTCAGCCCAGGCCTTGAACCCAGATTCCTCCCCCCC
>PQXP01000052.1:80436-91903 GCA_002973495.1 Apiotrichum akiyoshidainum | reverse complement strand
TTCCTTTCCTTTTCGCTTCCGGTACCAGGAGGGCCAGTGAGGAGGACACCCTTGGGGAGCTTGCCACCGAGCTGGTTAAACTTGTCAGGGTTGCGGAGGAACTCGACAATCTCCTCGAGCTCGAGCTTGGCCTCCTCGACACCGTGGACGTCGCTGAACTTGACGGCCTTGCCCTCCTCGGGCTCAAACTCGGCGGGACCGGGTCCGGCCTTCAAAAGACCTGTGTTCTCCATGACCATAGAAAGGACGGTAAGAATAATGAAACCCCAGAGGAGCAGACCAGCAAACCAGCGAATGATGCGCCAAGCGTTCATCGTCGGGGTCTGCGGGGCAAGCTGGACGTAGATGGGGTGCAGGGGCGAACCGGGAGTAGGAGCCGCAGAAGTGCCGGGAGGGGGAGGGGGAACAGCACCCGAACCGGCACCAAGAACTGGGCTCGAGGTGACAGGAGGGGCGGCGGTGGTGGCGGGAGCAGCAGCGGCAGCGGCAGTAGCGGTAGAGGCGGAAAGAAGAGAAGCAAGCGGGGAAGGAGTGGCGGGAGCGGGAGCAGAAGCGGAGGCGGTAGTCGAGGCAGTAGTGGGAGCGCCGATGACGGACACGCCCATGTCCTTAAGGCGCTCGTCCCTGCGCCTCACAGCAGAGGCCAGCTCGCCGAGGCGACCGGACTGAGCGAGAGCGGCAGTGTAGAGCTGGAAAGCCTCGTCACTCTTGGTGAGGGCCTCGCAGCCGTCGGGGGGACCGTTAAAGGCGATCGCCTCGTAGTAGGTGATGAGGCCGCCAAACTCACCGCCATCGCGGAGAGCGGTAAGGAGGGCGATCTGCTCCTTGGGGTCCGCGTTGGCGCGGGCCTCGAGAGCAGCGGACTCGAGAGCGGCGATCTTCTCCTGGAAGGGAGTAACGACGCCGTGGGCCTCGTTGCCGTTCACCGGGGACACAGGGGTAGCCGGGACAACATTTGGTGCTTGAGCATCGGCGGCAGGGGTTGCGGGAGTAGGCTCAGACTTGCTCCAGAAGGCGCCGCGCGTCGTGGTGGTGCTCACTCCACGGACGGTGGGAGAAGCATAGGCGCAGCCGCGGAGCAGCGGGCGCCTGCAGATTAGACGGAGCGCGTCAAGCGCTACCGGCGATGGACGGAGTGCCATCTGACGAGTAAGTGCCTGCTGCTTTCCTTGAGCTGGTGGTCTCACCTGCGGATATCGATAAAGGAGGTGTGTTGTGGACGACGGGAAAGAGAAGCCGACCTCTGTCATCAATCTCGGGTCTGACCGTTCGTGGCGAACGAACTAGCAAGCTACTGTGACCGCAACGAGAGGAGCGGAAGCAATTTCTGTCATTTTCCAGCCAGCTAGCCAGGAGTGACGCGCGTCGACATGGCACCAGAGGGCTCTCGTGCTTGTCATGCAAAAGCCACGCGGTTTCCACTCGGCGATTCGCGCGATTCGCGATTCGCGTCATTCCGCTCCCAGTACCTCCGAGCCAAAAGAGCGGGAGGCGGGTGCGTTTTGAGAGGGAGGCCCGGCCGCGTCGGCACAAGGCCCGGTGAGAGCACGCGGGTATCGGCTAGTCAACCGAGTGAGTGGCGTGGCACCAGAGCGGGGGACAATGGGCTAGCAGCCTAACAATAGACACCTTGCAGGCGACCACTCGCACGACCAGAATGCAACTGCAAGATCATGGATGGTTACTTCTTTCACGTTTGCATGATACATATAGGTGGGCAAAAGGTATCTCTATCAGACTTTTGACGTAGTAGAGGACCGAAAAATGGGAAACGAGCGTGGTTATAGCGCAACCAGGGGGGACTGGTCGTCATGATCTCGCCGAGCTAATTACGTGGGGGGCTTGGCGGTCGTGTATAGGCAACACATGCGATGGGGTTGACAGAAGAGGGAGGCTGTGCGTGTGGTGAGGTGATGAGGCGTTACATTGAAGGGAGCACGGGAGAGAGTTGACAAAGAGTTGCGCGAGATACGGTCGTGGGAGGTACTAGGGGCGGAGTCGAGCCGCGCGCCGAGTTGTTTCGACGGTTTTGAGGAGCGGCCCGGGTGGCCAATGGATGTGTGATGGAGAGGAGACAATGCAATGTGAGGTGGGTGAAATGAACATGCTTGTGTTGCTTGTGTGCCATGCAAATGAAAGCCAAGTGGGGGAGGTGAGACAAGTCGGGCGGCTAAGGCGACGAGCTTTGGTGAACTATGGTGCGATTGTTAAAATAATGAACTTAGTTGCTCTGGCGGCGGATAGTGCGGGTCGAGCTGTCGAGGTGGTCATCCCTTTGGCGAGAGTCGTTAACGACGTGAAGAACCGCTCGTGTGGAGGGCTGCTCCGGCGGGGGCATGACGGTCTCCTTGACCATACCCATGACTGACACGTGTCCTGTGGGAGCAATGTTCTCCTTGGCGGAGACGTAGTCGACGACAACAGGGTAGGTGTTCGTCTGGATGGGTGTGATGGGGGTGATCGGCTCGTCGTCGGCGTCGGATGATGCGCAGCTGAATGTGCTGGCTGGGCTGGCGGTAACATACGCCGAACGCTTCGAGGCCCACGAGGAGGCGGTGAGACCGGGGGTAGGGAGGCGGGGAGCGAAGGGGGTGGTGGGGGTCTCGGGGTAGTAGGAGAAGCGGCGACCAGAGAGGTAGAACTCGCGGACGACGGTGGAGGCACGCGACCAAACGGTGGGCGAGTACTTGCGGCAAAGGATCTCGGAGACGCTGTCGAGGCGCTGGTGGAGGATCTGGTCAATCTGCTCCGAAATGTCGATCGCCGCACCCTCGTTGTGGGCGAGCCAGCTGGGGGCAGCCTTGCGGTACTTGCCACAGATGGAGCGAGCGAGGGTGAGAGCGCCAAAGGCAATGACTGATGGCCGAATGCCGACGAACTGGCGGTGGAAGAGGGTCATCTCAAGAAGGAAGCGGGCAACGTTCTGGACGCGGACCTCCTCGGTGTAGTCCGAGTCGGGGTTCAGAACGAGGGTGCGGAGCCAAGCCTCGGCGGTAGGGGGGCCAGTGGCCCAGGCAATGGTGGTGAGGATGTGACCCTCCATCTGGATGAAAGCCGACTGCTCGTACGCGCCACAGCAGAGGTCGTAGAACTCGCGAACTGACGGGACCTTGTCCTTGGCGTCCTCAAACTTGGCGGCGATCCAGAGCGATGCACAGCCGACGAGCTGGTAGTGCTTCTTGTAGACGACACGGCGAGAGACGTAGCGGTCGACAATGTTGACAGCGAGGTAGAGGACTTCTGGGCGCAGCCGGAACTGAGAGTGGATCTCGACAATGAAGTCAATCAGGTATGGGCGCATCCTCCACTGAAGCTCAGGCTGCTGGTCCATGAGCTCGGGCTGGCCAAGATGAGAGGCCTGTGTGTCAGAATATTGAAGGTGACTGACTGAGTCGCGCATTGTCATGCTCGTGCGGTACATACCTCCATAGCAAGCAGGTACTTGATGTGCTCATCACGGTACTCCTCCTCGTAGTAGGCGCCATCGTCAGAGCGACGGGGTACGAAGCAGTCGTCGTGCGAGGTCTGAGTGGAGCTGGATCCCTTCTTGGAGGAGGAGGAGGTGCCGGGAGAGACCGAGCGCTTCCTGTTCCATCCCTCGATGGAAGTACGCGCGAACTTGGTTGGGGGAACGGGAGGCATGGTGGGCGATGTGGATGGGGGGAGGGTGATGGTCTGGGCAAGGAGAATGACAGCGGCCTTGGTCTATAAACAAGGTGGTGAAAGGATCTTGTTCAAGAGGAGGGCAGAGTGATGATGCTCGAGGGGGGGAGGGGGGGGGGGCGGATGGAGTGATGCGTGACAGGTCGAGACACTTCAGGTGAAGGGGGCCTGGGTGCTCAAGTGATGAATGCGCCGAAGTTGATGGACGTGTGAAGGCAGATTCTGTCGCGGAGAGGTCGTAAGCACTTTGCAGTCTATGCGATGCGTCTGTTGATCGAGGTCGTCAAGACTAGGTATGTGTGTGATGGAAATGTATGGATGTGTGGTGTGGGTGTACCAGGGGGGATGGGGAGGGGGGAGGGGAGGTGAGGTGAGCCACGCCGGAGTTGGAAGTGGGGGAGGAGGAAGTTCGCCTGCGTTCAAGGCCGTCGAGACCAGTGTCGAAGAACAGAAGACAAGTCACCTAGACGAACATGCAAGACACAAGAACGACGACCTGTGCTGGGGAGGTGGTGCTGGGAATACGAGGGGGAGGGAATGAGACGGCAGAGCGAAGGATATTTAAGAGAAGGGAGACGGAGACTGCGCTGGGCTGGGTTGGGTGCTGGGTGCGACGAGGATGACCACCTTGGCCGCCGCGTGTGGGCTGGGCTGGGCTGGGCTGGCGGGACCGTTTCGAGATGGATGCGAGTGGCCTAGGGGCGACCAACGCAACGCCATAGGAAACGGGGCGCGAGGGCTGTATTCGCGCCACGAAACCACCACCGACTTGATGCGGCCACCACTACTACGCCGCACCTGGTCGACCGTCGGGTGAACCGCGACCCTACCTCCAGGGTCTCACTTTTTGACGCACCCACCAGAAAACTGGTCAACAAGCACGCATGACGCACACTTCACCCACGCAGCCACAGTTTTCTGATTCAGTTTTCCATCTTGACTTGGATTTTTTCTCAAGATGAAATCTCACGCCAGGTGTGACAGAATTCTGAAAGCGGATCACGGCTGGGAAAAACTCGGTGCCTAGAAAACTCACGCTTGTCACAAAGGTTTCGGGATGGCCAAAATCTTAAAAGGGTCTCACTTTTCTTGGAAACGTACGTTATCCGCCTGCGGCCTTGACCTCTGGCCCGTTACACCTTGATGGCGAGAAAAATGCACCACGCTGGCAGCATAAATCAATCTTCAGCAAGCTGAAAGCGAGAGAAAACTACATTCACAGTTAGCCCGAAATTCTCCAGCCAGTGATGAGAACGACAAGACGTGATGGTAGACGAACGAGGGCCTCTGGCTGCCCACAGACAAACCCCGTCCGCTAGGTGCAAGCCATCTGCGCGGCAAAATACATCCGAGGGAAGAATCGGATGCAACATGACGGCAGAGTACCCCGGTGCTGTGCCGTGGTGCTGTCATCCATGGGTGACGCAGACGGCGGCAAGTGAGGCCCAGGCGTACCAGCGGGTGCCCCCACCACCCAAACGTCGCAGTCGTTGCCTCGGTGACACCCGCGGTGCTCTGTTGATCCCGTTGCCGTGTGGTATGGAGTTGCGCCGGCGTATGCTCACTCACTCACGCCGCAGCAGGCTAGGCAATGGAGCCGACTGTAATCATAGCGTGAGGAAATACACTTGTGGCGTCGTCCAACTCAAATGCGACGCGGGCCACAAAACCCTTATACTCTTGCACTAGAAACCAACACGGCACTAACCAGCAAACCCGATGGACGTGTCGTGATACAACGCCAGCACCTCTTGTAAGCACACTACCTGCAAGTGGGCCAGCCTGATTAGTCTTTCAACTACCCAGAGGCTCGGCCCAGGCGCCGGTGGTTATGTGTGGGTCTGATACGGAGGGGGCGATCATTAGGGAAGACACACTCATCAAGCTACGACACCGAATTGAGACCCAGACACTAGCCTCACTCACAGAGAAGCGATTATTATCTTGTTACCGTATGCTTGTTTACACTTGGTCGTGTAGATTAGGTGCACCAGCTGCTGACCAAAGGCCCAACTGATGAGTGAGACCAGATTAAGAGTCGATGTGGCGTAATAGGCGATCGTGTGGACTCGGCCGTTGGGACACTGGAGCGATCACTGGTGTCCGTCAAAGTTGCGCCAGGAGGGGTTGATTATTAACGATTCTTCTTGAGTACTAAAGGGCGGTGTGAGCGTGAGGGGGAGAGAGCGTGATTAGAGAGCGACAGGGAGGGGTGGGGCTGGGTGGGAGGACGGGGTGGGGAGCGGGAGATGGGAGCTGGGAGGGGAGAGAGGGAGAGGGAGGGGGAGGGGAGGARGGGAGGAGGGGAGGAGAGGGGAGGCCGGCAGTGTGCCCCTGCGGCGAGGGAGGGAGAAGCGGCGGCAGCGGCAGAGGGAGCAGCGGACGGAGCCGATCGGCGGACGGCCATGACATCAGGACTGTCAGCTGTCAATCAGTACCAGTCCATCGGTCCCTCTGACACTCGCGAACCACCCCGTTCGTCATTTGCCTCTGTTCTTTGTGAGCGAGAGCAGCGGCGCATTCTCTGCGCTATGCAGTGCGTCGTCGCGGACGGTATGTAGATGGGCTCGGGATATCCCACTGGCACCAGGACGGCGGTTGTACCATTGCGTCCTGGTGCCACCCTCCACTCCACTCCACGCTCCACGTTCGCCACCCACCCGCCCCACCCCCACATCCGCAGCATCGGGTGTGGTGGTGGTGGTGGTGGTGTGCGTATATTACGTGGCGTCGATGCGGCCTCGAGGCTGTCGAACTGCAGTAACCGAGCGGCCCCCCGCGCGCCCTCGCCCGACGGCCGACGAGACTGGAACGGGAACTGGGAACTGTGGCACAGGCACGCGCCCCAGCTGCTTCTCCTCGCCTTCTGTCTTCTGCCTCCTGCCTTCTTTCCACCCCGCACACACGAAAGACTCGCTCCACGAGCATCGCAAGCGGGCCGGCAGAGATGCAGATAGGACGCGGAAGCCGCAGCGTGTCCGTGCCCCCCGTCTCCGCGCCCTGTCCCAGCCAGCGCCCAGCGCCGTCCGAGCGCACTGTGGACGAGCGCCGATCGCGGAGAATACAAGTGTTCTATACCTGGCTGCCGAGAGGTCGCAGAGCGTTCTTGGTCTTGTCGTGGCATGTCTTGCCTTGTCTGTCTCACGTCGGCTGTACAATGTCCACTCGCCGCCACCGCCACCGCCACCCCCGCCAGTCCATCCCCACTCTCCACTCTCCACTCGCTGCCCTCCACTCTCCACCTGGCGTATCCTTTCGAGACGCGGGGTGGCTATTCCCCGCACGCTTGCCCCACACTCCCACCGAGCGCAGCAATCTAGTCTTCATTCCCCACGCCCGCAGCGCCGCTGGGGGCTGACAGTAACGCCGTCCCCGCGGCGGCCCGCACCCCGGGGCATCAAGCAAGGGGTGGCCCCAATCGGCAAGGCACACATGAGCGCCACGGCCGCACAGTGTCACGGTGGCGCGGTCGGTGGGCGTGCTAACTGCCAGCAGTGCTTGCTCGCTCGGAAGGTTGCTCGGAAGGACACGGACGCGGACACGGACACGGGCGCGGGCGCGGGCGCGGGCACGGGCCACTGCTGCCGCATGCCGCACGCGCTGGAGTGCTTCTGCTTCTGTGTGGACGCCGGATAGCGAGCCAGACACCGGGCGCGGCATGTGATGGCGGTGCCCCAGTGCCCGGCGCGCGGTCCCGCCCCCGCTTCTCTTCCCAGCTCAGCTCCCAGTTCCTCGTTCCCAGCTCCCAGCTCCCAGTGTGATGTGCCTGTGAGCAACGACTGGTATTTATACCAACTAGGTTACTCGCGACTCGCTAGCGTTGAAGAGCAATGGCGGATCTGCGCAAGGTTGAGCACTTGAACCGAACGATCTGAGGCTCCATCGGAAGAGACTAATGCTGATGTTAATGCTGCCTCCAGCACGTATATAAGACGCTGCGAGCAGCCTCTTGGCGCCTGTCGACGATCTTGCTCGACTCCACCATGAAGCTCGCCCTCATCACCGTCCTCAGCCTCGCTGCCACCGCCGCCGCCGCCCCGGCCCCGGCCGCCGACGCGAACCCCGCCCCCGTCGCCGACCCCGTCCAGGCGCTCGACACCCGCGCACTCGAGACGCGGGCCTGCAAGTACAAGAAGGAATGTTTCCTGTGGTTCTGCTGGAACGTGCTCGTCGTGCCCTGCCCCAGCCCCGGCCCCCCGCCCTAAGCAGCTCGTTGTCTTCAGAAGGTGGGCCGACACTGCGGTAGCCTCCAGCGACAGAACACTGACACCGTGCAGAAGCGTCGGAGCAGGAAAAAGACGCTACGATGCCCACTTGCCTCGGCAGCCCGGCTCGGGGCGTATGTGAGCGCTGCGAGGAGAGTTCCCATGATGCATTTGGGTTGTTTGAAGATCTGTCCAGTGGAAGGCACTCCCAGCTGAGGGTTTATGGTTGGGGACACTGCGGGGAGCATGACCAAGCTGCCGATTGCCACACTCGTCCTTCCGCCGGTTTTGGAGGCCTGGCAGTCACTTCCGCCGGCTTCGGATGCCTGCGAGTGACTGCCAGCCATCCAAAGTGGCCCCCGCTGCAGCGAGACTTCTGCATGTGGTCTGAAGCGAGCCTTGTCTGACGGGCAACTCTGGAGGCGTTCCAGCTGCTCTTGCACCACTTCCACCTCAAAATTGCATCACATTCACGATCCTTGATACTCCTACTGGGTCTTTTCGGCGAGCTCGACGCGGCCGTTACGGAGCCAGTCCTCGCCATCGCGGAGCTTGAGCTCGGCGAGCCACGCCTTGAACGTCGTGTTGGTGCCCATGACAGTGTCGACCCATCCCAGCGGACCATAGTTCTCCTTGTACGCGTAGTGGTGCCAGTCGTGCTTGAGTGCGTTGATAAGGCCGGGGATGTTGTATCCGCAGCTGGAGGGTCAGCTTGCACACAAGACCGTTGACGCACTGGGTAAAGAGCGTGTCCATCAGGAGCGCGGCGAAAAAGGTCATGGCGCAGCTAAAGTGCGCGTTGGTGAGGTAGAAGGGGATCATGACGGGGAAGAGGTTGGACTGGATGGGTCAGAGATGGCGTTTGCTGATACCCACAAAGAAGTGCTCGATCATGGTCGCGTAGGTCGCAGACAGCGCGACGGGGGCGGTCCACTTGTGGTGCAGCTTGTGGACCTTTACGTAGAAGCGCTTGGTGTGGAAAATGCGGTGGACGCAGTAGAACCCGACCTCTTCAAAGATGAGGGTGGTGAAGAACGTGGTGCAGGTCTGGAGGGTGGAAGGCAGCGGTACGTCGATGCGGAACGGGTTGACCAGGCTGGTGACGAGCGCGACCGGAATGTTCACAAAGAGGAGATTGCGGCCCGCGATGCGGATCACCTCCTTGTATGTCGCCCACGTCGGCCGCGCCTCGGGCTGCACCTTCCACTTTTTAATCACATTGTGCAGCGGCTCGATGAGGTCGAACGCCATGAACACGAATCCGACGATCCAATACACGCTCGTCGTGATCAGCAGCGATCCGTAGAACGACACCTCGAACGGCGTGTACCGGGTGCTCAGGTACGTCCAGAACCGCTCCGCCGTTGCTGTCCTGTGCCACACAAGCACACCGAGCAGCAGAGTGTAGTACGGCACGTAGCCGAAAAATCCGACATTGATGCGCGTCGCAGACCGCCGAGCAAACTTGTGCTCCTCTGCTCGAGTTGGCGACATCATTCGACAGTCTACTCACTGCCAGAATACCGCTTCGGCCCAGCGTCCCCGTCGCCAGTCGCCCGTGTCTGTCCGTTTCCCTTCGTCCTTCCGTTCGCAGTCCAGGTGACCTTGACGCCACTGTCCGCCGTCGCTGCTGTTGTCGCCATGTTCGGAGGGGTAAGAGATTCAGCACGCGGAAATCGGCCAGTAAGTGTCAGTTGCAACCTCAAATATGAGGCTGCGTACAGTGAGCAAGAAACAGGAAGTGGTGGCCCGTCGTGCTCGTGGGCGGCAAACTACGCAGATGTTCTGTGGCTTGATGGGCCCCGGGTATGCGGCCATATCCGCCATCATCACGGTGGCGCCTCTGGCTCATTGTGTTGGAAGCTCGTGGGCGGCCTGTGGAATTGCAGGAGATGGGAAGGAGCGCGGGGTACTGAAGGAGCTTCAGTGGGCGGCGCGATGCACCACGCGCATAGTAGTCGTTGCTTATTGGCCACCAAATACCAGAGGCGTTCGGGCTTCCTCACCACCCTTGGTGACGTCGATGTCGACCTGAACATCTACACGTCCTTCGGCTTTCTGCTGTAGCGGAGTCTGTCTACATGGGTTGGGAACAAAAGAAATGTCGTTTTTGGGCGTAGCGAGCGCGCCAACTGTCTGCCATGGACCCGCGTGCGACACACTCGCTCAAGATCGCTCATTCATCGACCAGGGAAGAGGAGCGACCCGAGCACCATATCCGCGACGACCATCTTGGACGCAGTGCTGTCCAGCAGCAGCAGAGGTGCTCCCCAGGTCTGTCCCCGCCATCGCCGTCCATGACTCAACAAGCGCTTGTGGTTCACTCAATCTGGGAAACGCGGCCGACGCGGCCTTGCCCCCCCTTGTCTGCTTCGCCGTTTCTGCCCCTGCTGGAGATCTTGCTTCGGCATGCCTCGGCCACCTCGGCCTCGGCGTACGAGGTCTATGGTTGTTGGCAAAGCGCGGGAGCAAATCGAACTTTGGCGGTGTTACGCGACTAATCTCGCAGGTCTCAACGCCGATCGCGTTCTGCGATTAGATACGAGATGGTGACATTGCTCTCTGCCTGATCTCTGCGGGACCTCAACATATCGCTTGTCACAAACGTTATGCGCACTCTGCTGACACCTTTTGCGACCTCTCTGGGGATATTAGCTAATGGGCCGGCTAGGCTTTGTCAGACATGACCGACGAGACCAAGACTCACTGACGAGATCACGACCAGTTCGCGTACTTAAAACCTAGCTGGCTCGAGGGACTTGAGCAGCACGAACAGCAACAATCCCTCAAAACGGAAGAACTGGATCAGCACCTCCAGTCCCTCCAACACGTCACTCCTCCGATCCAGTCAACAATGTCTACTATCAAGGCCCTTGTCCTCGACCCCCAGTCCGCCAAGGTCACCCTGCGCGAGGTCGCCAAGCCGACCCCTGGCTCTGGCGAGGTCCTCATCCGTGTCAAGGCCATCTCGCTCAACGTGATTGACGGCATCCTTGCCGCATACCCCATTGCCGACTCTGAGCGCATTATCGGTCTCGACTTTGCCGGTGTCGTCGAGAGTGCGGCCAACGACCTCGAGGCCTCTGACCACAAGCGCACCAAGGCTGGCGCTTAAGACTTCCTGCAGGGCGGTAAGTACTCGAACCAGTTGGAAAGAACATTGCTGATCCTCAGCCTGCTCGGTCAACTTCCGCCCGGGAGAATTTGCCGAGTACATTGTGGCGCCGTACGATCTGACCTGGGCCGTCCCGGACGACATGAGCTTCGAGGCCGCTTCGACTGTCAGCATGTGCGGACTGACGGCAGCGCAGGGAGTTTTTGAGCGCATGGGCCTTCCTTCGCCATTCGCCAAGACGCCTGGCTTTCCCGCCTCGCAGACGGGCGCCATCAACGTTCTGATCTATGGAGCCAGCTCCTCCCTGGGTATGTATGCGGCGCAGCTCGCTCGGGCCGGCGCTGCGCATGCGGGTCGCAAGATCCGCCTGATCGGAACCGCCTCCAAGAGCAAGCACGCCACACTCAAGGCTGCCCCTTACAGCTACGATGTCCTGATCGACTACCGTGACGCCGACTGGCCGGAGCAGGTCCGYKCCGCTWCC